>JAGFPH010000720.1:311309-344376 GCA_018207615.1 Philaenus spumarius
TTGAAAAATAATAGATAAAGCTGACCTAGTTTATAAATGATGATATTCAATGATATTTTATGAAGATTTTCACTACAAAAAGCTGGAACGCTATATAAGAATTGTAGAAAATGTGTATGGGACGCTTATGAAAATAATTTGTAATTCATATGTAACTTATATAATTTGGCTAGTAAATAAAATTACTTTGAAGACTAGGTATTTACTGTCTAGGTATTAAAATTATATCAATAAGGAGTGTGGATTGAAATTTCAGAGGAAAATACCTAATTTTATAAATAACTAGCTGGCCCGATCCAGCTTTGCACGGATAGCCAAATCATAGTTAAATGTATATTAACAACAAATATGTTATATCAATAAATATATTACACAATGTATTTCTTATGGGGATTTTTAGTAACTTTGATCCTCCCAAACCTCCCCTAAAATTTCGATTGTTTAAAAACCCTTTCTTAGCGAGCACCTAGGGCCCTAAAGGAAGCCACATACCAAATTTCATTCCAATCCGTTCGGTGCTTTTTTTTTTAGTAACTTTGACCCCCAAAACCTCTTCTAAAATTTCGAATTGTTTTAAACCCTAATTGCTTGACCTAAAAAATTACTTCCAAATCGATTTCGTAAATTTTATTTTTACTCCTCCATCTTAAAAAAATGTTGTAAAAAATAAAATTTACGAAATCTATTTGGAAGCAATATTTTAGGTCAGCACTTTGAAATAAACATTTTTTGTCTCTTGGAATGTTTTCTAAATACTCTTCCTTTTCGAGATATTAGCAACTTTATGTCGATTTATTTCAACACGTTTAGGGCCGCTATTTTGTTTTGGGTGGTCCGATTTTTATTGTATTTACGTCATTTTCCTAGTCTTAAATAGACCTTTAAAATAAGGTATCACATGACCATACTTCCCATTTAAAAATATTGAGTAGCCCCCAAAAATTCCGATTTTGAGTTGGGGGGCAACGTTGGCCTATGCATGGGGAAGTGTGCGTTTATGACCTATAAACAACCCCCGGGTTTGGATTTTCTATCAATGCTCGGTGGAGAGTTAATGGGGTGAGTAAAGATTTTCACTACAAAAAGCATGAACGCTATATAACAATTGTGTAAGGGACGCTTGTGAAAATAATTTTTAATTCATATGTAACTTATATAATTTGACTAGTAAATAAAATTACTTGAAGACTAGGTACTTTCTGTTTAGGTATTATAATTACATCAATAAGGAATGTGGAAAGAAATTTCAGGAATGTGGAAAATACCATATTTTAAAAATAATTTAATTGGAAAATTTAAGGCTAAAACTAGTTTTAAAAATTTTATTTGTTGATATATTTATCCATTTAAAATACTTGACTCAGAAAATGGAAGCATTGGTATAAAAACAAGCTGTTTAATCTAACACCTCTAAACAGATGTTTGATGCAGGATGGTTTCAGTTCCATTTTAAATAACAACCGTATCCATACTTCGAAATAATATTTTGTATCTTTAAAAATTTTAGGTTAGTAGGTTTAGTAGTAGGCTTAAGTCAGGCTACTTCTTTTAAGGTATATTATAATTTCTGTTACATAAAGGAAACTTAATAATTTTATTACAATATCAAACTAATATTATTTACCGTATTAGTTTTGAAAGTATGATCCTGCACCTCCAGTATAAAGAACCAGCATGGTATTAGGCCTGGCATTTTGGAAATTGGGTATCATTTTGACCATAAATTATAACTTTTATAATGTAAAAACATGTGTGGTGAGTGCGAAACACAGAGGAACTCATCTAGTACTTTTTAAATCCATTAAAGCCAGAAATGCTCCAAACAATATCCTATCCAACTGTTTAAATATCAAACGAGATAATACATATTTTTAATGTAACTCTTTCACTGTGATATAAAATACGGATTTAAATTATAGGCTATTTACCACATGGCAAGATAAAAACTTATCTAGATCTGTTTATTGAACTATCGTACTAGGAGGACCAAAGCCTGTAACTATTTTCCAAAAGCCAAAATTAATGTAGACAGGAATTCCGAATAAAATTCTGTTCCAACTGAACACTAACAACTAAGTAGAATATTGAACATATTCAGTGATAATCTGTTTTTACTTTAAATAACTTATCAAATTTAAAATAAATTACAAAACTTTGCATCATTTTTACAACCTATGTCGTCAAATTTCTATAAGAAATTTTTAATAAATCTGAAGCTATAATTGTATTATTTAAAATGTTACTCAAAGCTGGAATATTGTGGTCTTACGGCTGAGGCGCATACCAGACTACAAAGTTTTAGGTCTTCAGTTTTAATACAGCTGAAGACCATGGATTGTTGTGTATATAGAATACAAAAAAATTAATGTTCTAACCTTGGTGATTTAGTAAGAATTATTGCCCACGCATGTTATTACTTTATAGTTTTGCTTATTTCCACATTTGATGAACACCAACCCCCGTGTTGATAGAATTTTCAATACACAGAGCATTGCGTGCTTCGCACGACAATTTTAGGCCTATGTGCTATGGTTGCAAATGTGCGTCCGCTTTAAAATATTAGTGATTATATTACGTAGAAAGTTTCAAAAAAAAAAAAAAAAAGTAATTTCTACTCATTTAGACTATAAATATACAAAATAAAAAGGTCAGCTCCTAGCAAAAGACATACGAAATTTGCGTAGAAGTGAACGTGTTAAAGTCAGAGTTGTCCAAGTTAATGCCACTAAATATTTTCTAGAGCAAAATGTTGAATTAGTTAACCTATCGGTTTAAGCATATATGATATGTAAATTGCGACATCTTTCGAAAAATTTACACTCTTCTCTTTATATTTTTTACAGTCTGTCTCTCAAGATTTTGAATAAAATTACAATCTCACTGTTCAAAACTTTCACAGAAAGGTCTTAATTTTTGTTCTTGTTTGATTAATTTATTATTTAGCTTTCTCCGTTTGTTGACATTAAAGGTTGCAAAATAATACATATATAACTAGCATAACATATTTAAGAACTATGATTCAAGTGAACTATTACGGAAACAGAACTGGATCATCTTGTGATAAACAAAAAGCAGCTCTATCCTTCCTATTAGTAACAAGTTTATTATTTAAAATATGATAATTATAGTTTTTTATAATGAGTTTACTTTAATTTAAAAGAACATAAGTTTTGTTAAAGAACGTTTTTTACCAACCATTCCTATAGAAATTGCTTTGAGCGTAAAATTTGTAAATGTTCTACGACGATAAAAAGCTTAGATAAGATTCAGAGCTTCAAACAAAAGAAAAATTCTAACATCATGTTAATAAGACTCCGATTGAATCCAAACAAAGGCATAGTGCAAATATGACCAACCTTTTTATATGCAAACTAGTTACACCTTTACATTCTTCTTGCAGTTTTCTATGAACTTTCTACACTATCACACACGGCTCATTTCAAAGATACTTGATACTTGCAGTCCAATATTAAGACAAACAATCCTACAACTAACTTACCACAATTAAATTATTTCACTTGTGTTGTTTTTGTTTTCTTGTTAAGTTTTACTGATTTTTTAAATTTTATTTTAACATTAGGGCTATACCCTGCTCGCTTCGCTCGCCAAACCCTTCGGTGACATATGGTGATTCCAATGCAAACGACAAAATCCCCAATTTTGTTCATAATTTTTACATTAAACAATTTTTTTAATATTAAGTTTCATTTAAATGATTATTGATTAGGACAGAAGCACTTGGATGTAAGTTGGGTGGTGGGGGAAGCTGGGACCTGTACATATTTTAAGACATAGGTCGAAACAGACAACATTTGTCCATAATTTTTATATGTTTCCAATTTTTTTACATTAATTTTAAATATTTTCGGAATAAAAATTAGCCTAAAATATTCTCTGAAAATTCCTCTACATGTTAATGAAAGTTTCATGTGTATTTAATTTTGGTACCAAGCAATGATAAACTTACCTATGTTTTCACCGTTAAAATAACAATACAAAAACCAAACTTTATGTCGTAAATGCTACCTCTGTATAATAAAGTATCACACATAGCGTCATGTTATATAGTTGATCTTAGTTTAAGACAATGTAACAGATGCATAGTTTCCTAGAATAAGATAGCAGTTAGCAAGTCAGCGTTCTTATTGTTCCCTTAGATCAGGGTGAGCTTAGTTACGTAGTGTTGTTAGAACACCAGACTAGTAAAATCCTTCTCTGTGAATAAGAGTTGTACTTCTATATAAAATATTATATTATAAGTTTATTTTAGTTAAATATTGTAATGCAATAAACGTTTAAGTTTGTTTTTTTAACCAGTCGGTCGAGTAGTGTAACATAACTTCCATTTATGTAATTGTATTCCTCCTTTTCTTCCCATCCAACCAGATAAATAATTGTACATGTATTCGTAAAGTAACCTCGATTCAATATTCGGTAACCACAATTAATTAGTCGCGGCAGCTAGTTAACCATTAGATTAGTGTGTGTCTGGTAACTAGAAACAAACAAGTTAAATTGTATTTGCCTGTATAGACCTAAATAATTTAGATATTTTCCCCTTTAAAGGCGTTATTAAAAGTGAAATAGTTGTTGTTCGTTTTGTAATGTTATAAGGTAGTAAGAGTACTAGGATAAATAAACCGGAGGTTTTACCAAAAATATATTAATATAACAATAACGCACGAACAGTCACACAACGAGCATGAATACAACAGTCGTTTTCGATTGTTTTTACATAACATGCATGCCCTTCCCACCCAATCCATAGAGGTGGTTGTTTTACCACCGAAATATTTTTTCTAGATAGTAAGTCATATGTGCTACTAGCTTGGTTGAAAATGTCCCATTCTTTCTAGTTATGCTGGATAATAAATATACTTATCCATACATACATTGTTATTTATATTATACTAGATGGCCCGATCCGGCTTTGCACGGATAGACAAATCAAAGTTAAATTTATACGGTATTAACAAAAACAAGAAAATCAATAAATATATTATACTATATATTTCTTATGGGGATTTTTAGTAACTTTGGCCACCCCAAACTCCCCTAAAATTTTGAATTTTTTTAAAACCGGTCTTAGCGAGCACCTAGGGCCCTAGAGGAAGCTGCATACCAAATTTCATTCCAATTCGTTCGGTGGTTTTTTTTAATAACTTTGACCCCCCCCCCCAAACCAACCTAAAATTTCGAATTTTTTTAAAACCTTTCTAAGTTAGCACCTAAGGTGCTAGAGGAAGCTACATACCAAATTTCATTCCAATCTATTCGGTGGTTTTTGAGATTTCGTGATGAGTGGGTGGTATTTGGACTATATATAAATATATTAACAAAACTTAAAAAAACGGTTTTTTGTGAAAATAGTTAACTGATTTTAAAATTGCTAAGTTTCTTACTACGGTAATAAAATTATGGTTGACCTAAAATTGTGTTAACCATTTGATCCGAATCAGCTGTTTTTCTATGATATGGAACAACAGATATTGGAATTATAATACAGTAAGCCTTTTTATATGATTTTTGTTGGTTTCGTTTGTTTTTATTTTGTTAGCCTAACCTAAAAACCATGTCGATTGTGAAGAGTAATTAATAACTGATTCTAAATATTATGCTAAATTAGTTTATATGGTAATTAATGTAAATTTGTTCAAAAAACGTGTGTTGGTTCAGCATAATAAATATAGCTAACCTAAAATTGTGTTATTAAGCTTTTTTTTATCTGTTATAAGTTGGATTTACGATTTGTTTACACTTTAAAATATTTTTTTTCAAAATCCTTTCTTAGTGAACGTCTGTGACTCCTTCACAATATATCTTGAAATTTTCGTATTTTTAACTTCAGTAGTTTTTGCTACACGTTGGTGTCAATGAGGACAAAGCAGCTAAGACATACAGCTTTAACAAACTACAACAATAACCATGGCGGAAATACAAAGGTAACGGCTCACTACAAAAGTTTTTATCCGCTATTGTTATTCTTTATGTATACGGCTACCTTTAAAACCACATGTTTCTTTCTCAATTTCTATTTTTAGATATTTGTGAAAATAGAAGCAGAATATGGGATTTTTATAAATATTTTTGAAAATATGTTGATTACTACATATTATATTTAAAAATAGTTTTGATTTCAGTAAATAAGGCCCTTCAAACGGTACTCCACAAGGCAATATAAAACGTTGGCCTACAAAAGTTTGGCCTCGCAATAAAATATATTATATAGTAACATATTTGTTACATCTATGACAAACATGAGCGTGACAACTTTAACCATTCCCGAGGAATTGAAATATAACGAAAAGGTAGACACGCAAAAGAGTGATCATTATTTAATGTTTCCAGGTTTGTTTTTAAGCTACGGGATTATAAAAATAACAATAAATACAACGAAAGTTATGCAACCAAAATTAGTGGAATCTATTAATTAAAACCAACTTGTAATATAAAAAACAAATAATTATCACGATATGGTTGTAAATTAGAATCAACTAAGTGTACACTAATCATAATAATATATGACTCTTGTGTAACCGTTGCACAATTAGATCTCAATATTAAATCTGTAAATAACAGTTGATTTGTGCACAGATGTTAAAAACATGGAACTATTTCTTTGCTCGTTCCAAAAATTCTACTAAATGTATTTGTGGGCAAATTTTTAATTAATTTAAATGATTTATACAAAAATCATTCAAACTAGCCTTGACCAATGATAAACTGTCAACTTGATTTTATCTGAAATTTTATTGAACCCTACATAAGCTGATACGACAAAGGAATGAATGCCCGTTGAAAATTTAAAAGGGTTAGGTATATGTGATACATATACCTCAACTGAAAACGAAAATTTAAAATTAATTCCATTTAAAATATATTAGGACAATTTTTTTTAATTTATCAAAAGAATTTAGGGATTTTAGTTTAATTTGAACTACTAATAAGAAACCTTTTACTGGACAGAATGTTTAATGTGTAGTTCTGTATTATGCAGGCAACAGTATCAATCACTAAATTCCTGGATAAATTAAGAAGTTTGAAAAATAACATCTAACAAAAAAAGACAAATTCATTCAATTACAACCTCATTAACATTTTTATCATCTTCAGAGGGTGAACTTTACAACACTACTTTCAACCATTACAATTATTTAAGTACTACACTATACAGATTATGTGATATAGATAGGAGGTTCATATACGTATGATTCAAAAGCCATTAAAACTATTTATCATCAGTCGAGTCTAGAATAAATTATTCCCACAGGTATTCAATAATCCACTGTGTTTAGATTATGGTCAGGAACTTCCCTGCCTACACTCGATTCCACGTTCACCGTGCAGTACAGAGCGCCCATAAGCCATGTTATCCATACTGTCTCAGCGATACTAGCCAACTAAAAAACATCAACTCCCATGCAACGCTCGTACAGTTGACACAACCCGCATTACAATAAACGTGATGTTCCCTATAATGGTAGTAGCATGTCTATTCTCCCGTAAGACCTGTACTGCACGGTGAACGTGGAATCAAGTGTAGCGTGCTTCGCATTCCACTTCGTTCGCTTGCTCCACTAGTACAATATTGTAGACGAAATAATTTAATGTAACCTATATCCCATGTACTTAAATATATAGTACACACGCAACCTGCACATATGATTTAATTAAGTAATTTTAAAATGCATATTTGACAAAGTAGCGTACCTAATATGAAGAAATTGTACAAGCTATTTCTGTCTCAAATAGTTTAGCCACCAAAGGCCTAAACTAATTATTTTTAAACATTGTTTAATCGACCTACAATCGTAAAGGTTCCTTTTTTTAATGTTGAGGTAAAATCAAATCAATGTAATCTGAGTAAATTGTGTGTAGGTTATTTATTTTCAAACATTTTGCGTACTTTGAATTCAGCATAGTACGGCACCAGATGATTATGAATTTAACTTACAAATAATTAACTTCTCTTTAATTAGTAAATTAAATTTTCCTTTCAGTTTAAATTTTATAATAACGGCAGAAAGCATTCGATCAGTGCAATTAGAAAGACTAATATAAAAAGTATTTATGTGTTCATCTTAAGTGGAATGTTAAATGAATTAAGAATATATTCTCATTCTGATAACTCAACATATCCCCCAGACCCTATTTCATCATGTCACATTATTCCTCGAGGGGAAAGAGATTCACAGGACAAAGTTATTACAACTAATGAGGGACATTTCCCTTGTGAGCAGGTCATAAATGGTTATTAGGATTCAATATCCCGTTATTAGGCAGCGAAACGCGTAAAACTTGATCAAACCAAGGTAATGTCCAATCAAAGTTGATTGCTCTATAAAAACACTATACAAGAAACAAACACCATAGAATATCTCACCTTTGATGATGTTACTTTCGTAATGTACATATTTATTTCGCGAAACACATTACATGTTTGACGTGTTTCTAACAATATAACGATAAGCTAAAGCGATCATTTTAACATACTTTTATGACCAATATTTGTATACGCTTTCAAATTGATACATTTCACTACATAATTCAGATTTATCCTCCCAACAACCTCAACTAACCAAATTAATCAATATAATTACGTCCATCTGCCCACATAATTTTTTACTGTTATTATTTTCAACCTGTGTAATCTCAAGAATTTGTGGTTACTTTCTAGCTCCTCTCTCCACATAAGTATGATTGTAATTTGTTGCACTCATTTTTTGTGTTTATGGTAAAACACTAATTTTGTTCTTAATGATCTACTTTTAGGCATAATTAAATTACATGAAAATTGTTAGATGCTATTTTTTATTGTATACGTTTTTCTTACTATTTTTCCACTACGAACATGAAAAATGTTGTTTACAATGCAGTACTAAAATCAAATATAATTATACTTAAAAATTAGAAAGTTGACAGTTTTTACTCTAGTTCAGTCGATTTTTGGATTGATATTATTAACATATATTTTTATGCAAATTATATTCACAAAGGTACTTAAGCAATACATAGTTTCATCAATTTCTTGTACGTTTATGTTATTTGCATTAAAAATGCGAAATGTTTAACTTTTGCTCAACATTACAAATGAATTCAATAGCTCTAATAAAGGAAAATATGTTAATAATGTAAGTTTAAAACTACACTTAAGACGAGTGTGTACACATTATTTACACCCTCTAAACTTTAAGCTCTCAGAACACGTTGAATAATGCAACAAAATGATTTAATAAGTTTAACAGCAATATTTATTTTGTGAATGTAGTAAGTAACTTGGTAAACCCCAGCAGGTGGAGAATCATGCAGGCGCCGGCATATAGAACTGCCAAAATCTAGCCAACTGTGAATGAACTAGCCTAACATTATCCCCTCTCTCTCTCTCTCTCTCTCTCTCACACACAAACTCCCCCTCTCTCTCTTAGCTTAGTGAAATATGATTTTTTGGTTTTAGTAAATACCTAATCATTTTTTAAATCTTCCTCCAAAATTATATAAATTGAAACTATTTCTGTAATATATAAAAGGATTACCTAAAAATTCTGAAACACTTTCTCATTGATTTAACTGGTAGTTCTGTGAACAGTAGACCTCACTCGTTGAAATAACAAATGTGGTTTTGAGCTTAGGAAATAAGCAGAAAGTTTAGCCAGTGAAACATTATTTTGCAATTCCCGCGATTCCGGGGTTTCTAGTTCTCGTTTTTTTTTTCTTGAGCTTTAACTGCTAAAGATTTTCTTTTAGGGGGCATTGTGTTTTATTTAGACTAATAATGCATAAGGTAGCTAAAAATATCGCGTTATTGAAGGAAAACATAGACTTAAATATGAACATACTTTAATAACTAAAACTTAACAATGTATTTACAGTTTCATATCATAATCCAGTATTAGAAATAATGAAAACAAACGATGTTAAAGCGTCGTGATAGTGATCTCAATCCATGTACCAACACTTCCCACGCTGTCCAACGGTAATTTTTTGTATGTCCTTAATCGCCGCGAGGTTTCATTTGTTTCATCTCATTTTGTAATTCAAGTAATGCTAAGTCAAATACTTTTATGGGATAATAATTTACAAGTATCCAGTTCAATTCTTTGATTTATTCTCTACACTTTCTTATAATAATACGTCACTTTTGGGTAAAGGATCTATTATTCCTAAATTACTAATCAAAAATAGGTCTAGTTTTGTTAGAAGTCTTGTAGTAGGAACATAATAACTGGTGTTTTCAAAATAAGAAATTGGAAATTGATAAATATTTGTATACAGTTCTATTTAGAACTAAATTATGAAACGTTATTACATTTATGAAAAAATTACAAAAAATATTTACTACTTTTTATGTAAGCCTAAAGTTGAACTTTTTCCTTTCGTTACGGAACATGCTTGTTTCTTGAGCTAATAACTTTGTTAATTTTACTTCAATCATTTTTTACTGGCATATATGAATTCTTTGAACCTTTCTCTACAAAAAAAGCTATGAGACACTTTTTAGTTAGTTTAGAATAAACGTATAAAAACATGGTTAAAATACAAAAACTTTAACGATTTTTAACAAATTTGAAGTTTACGGCCATTTTGTGAGCTTACCGTTAGAGATACGGAAAAATCAAGAATACAATTTTGTTTAAAATCAAATTTGCTACTGGCAAAATTCAATTAGTTTTTAAATTTGACTTTCGGTTAAGCCTCAAACTGGCTTTGGAAAAAGCTTACACTGAGAGAAACGGTGAGCTTTTTTTATTTAAGGGGTTAAAAATGAAAAATGGAAGAAAAAAACGTATATATTCATCGTTCGGCCTAGGAATAAGGAACATTAAAAAAATCTTCACAATCGGTCAAGGCGTTTGGCCGTAATCGTGAGACAGACACACAGACAGACACACAGACGATATGCCGAACGGTCGAGCTAAAACGGAGACCTCGTTTCGCTCGGTGAATAAATATTTGTATTGCAAATTAAATAAGTGTTTTACATTTTCAGCACATAAAATAACTCAGTAGTAGTCTCTGAGTAAAAGTAACTCTAGTTTTAGTTACATTATCAATAGATTTTATTTATACATGTTTTACAATATCAGTTGTTAAAATCTATTCGTATGGTTTAACCTTAAACCATAAACTTAACGTACACTTTTAAAATAACAATAAATTAGACACGTCTTGACCACTTCGTTAAGACAGTTCTTCATTTACCAGCACTAATTAAAATACGTTTTATAAATAACCAAAATAAGGGTCTGTACTTCTACCACTATACCCATAAAAAATTTAAATAAGTAATCTCAGCTTGGGCTACAATCTATATCCTGATTTTAAACATATACATTGTGGCTGGTGATAGGTGTTAAACGTTTTTGGTAATAAACTACTTTTCACTAGTGACATCAAAGAGCATTTATGTAATTGGTTTTACTACTATGTTCCTGGAGTAATACATATTTTAAGACTTCTTTCAAAAACCGATACTTGTTTAAGTAAAACTGAAGTTTCTTCACTGTGCATGCTTGTTTTATTAAATTTAACACTATTTTTAAAATCTATATAACACTTATTACAAGAGTGGCTTAAATTAATCTATGTAATGTTTAATGTTAAATACTAAAATTTATCTCAGAAACTTAACAGTTTGTAGTAATTGTACACAAAATAAAAAGATGAAAAGGTTTAAATCTCTCGAAAGGTTTCAAATGTCATTAAAAACTTCCCTGGTAAATAAGCTTTCAAATAATGTAATACTTATAACGTAATACCTGATTACGAAAACCCAAGGAATGCTGAAATAAATACTGTGCAGTATTATAGAATCAAAATGTTTACACATAGTGATAAGATAATTAAGGTTTGATTATTCATCTTTACAAAAAAACATTCCAATATCCAGCCACAAATATAAGATAAATGTAGGTAATTAGATATTAAGAAGTAAAGTAACAATCATGTAATTTTAAAATCGGAAATTTTTAGAAATGCATTTTATTCATAGATTTTGCAACTGGCACGAGCTAGTCCCTCAGAGAAAATACACCACACTTGGTATAATGATCGCAATTCTTCGCAGGTTTTTGCAAGAGCAAAACATTAACACAAGACGAATGATGAATGAAAATCCTGGGACAAGCAGTATAAAGCAAACAGTTGTGTTTCAATGGAGAGTTTTGAAAGAAAATTACTTTCATCGTTATTATTTTGTTTTGGTGGAATCACTGTAAGCTGGTATTATGAAGCAAGGAGATTGTTTGCCATCGGCTTCTACGTAGTGAAACAAGCAATACCACTTTTCAAAAAAAAATCTGACTGGTGAGGTTCGTTTTACAAGACATGGCGTTTCCAACTCACACAATATGCATCTTATCTTGGTAACCCCAAATGCTAAGGAGAAGTGTCATTCCGAAGGCAATTTATTATTAATGTGTGGTAAGGAGTAATTGGAGACCAGTTGTTGGGCTCACATATATTTCAAGGGAACTTGACTGGTGAGATGTACTTAGATTTTCTTGAGCATAACTTGTCTCAAATGCATGATGCAATTGAGCTAGAATGATGAACAGAAATTTTATCAGGATGGTGCACCTTCGCATTTCACGAACGCGATTCGTCAGTAGCTAACTGAGAACTATCCAACCATTGGTTGTAGAGGCGTAGCTTCTCCTCCTAGATCACTTAACTGTTGCAAATATTTACTGTGCAAAGTGGATGATGAATCCCAGTTTTGAGGCGTAGTCTAGAAGTGATTATTGTTCAGTTGTATGGATGTTCAATTATGACTATATTAAGTATTTACGGTTTTTTTTATAAATTGGATAAGTTTATTTTCGATAAATAGTTCTAACCTCTAAATTTTTATTTTGTGCTTCTTAAAAATATAATTTCGTGTAATGTAGTAGACGCAGATTCGATATTTAATGCGTAGGGTGTACTTAAAGATATTGATATAGTTTAGTAATAATTGTTTGTGAAATAATTTATCTATTTATTAACCGATTATCATGAACATATTATACATATACATAGCTGAAGAACATATACACTTTCTATTAGCTTGAAAATACCTGATAAATAAAAGTTGTATGGTCCTATACACAATCGATTCTGACATCCTAGAAAATTTTATATTCTTTACGAACAAATATAACTATTTGGAATAATTATTGTATGACTGTGACACATTATTGCTAGTTAAGAAACTTGTTTGTTGAATCTTGTAGTTGTAGTCCAAACGCAAAATAATATGCTTTTTAAACCCAAACTTTTGTGTTTTAACCCAGATTTTTAGTTAACTACTGAAGATGCAATTCTAGAACCGGTTTATGAATTTTTAAGGTTAGGGACCACGAAATGAACACATTAATTTTTTAACCAGTATTTTAGTAAGAATTAATTAACCTCTTGGAGCAGAAATAGCGTTCACAAATTCCAAGATCGATAACTCTCTAGCGAAGAGTTTTTCACCTATGTTTACCTACATGAACTTTTTTCATTATTTCGAAGAGAACCATATCAGATTAACCCTGAAACATCCTATGTATTGTTTGTGTTAACTAAAAATCTCAGCTGATTAAGAAATTGAACTGTGTTGGTACGATATTAGGCTGTTAACTAAATCACCTCAATGTAGGCTGTTTATTACATACCACATACCAGTGCATTTTCCACTAAGTAATGATTTCATAATTTTAAAACATTTTTGTTTAGGACTACGCCTAAATCATGCTGTATTTTTTTTTCAACGTTTATTATAATTTCAGATATATCTTAAACTTCATAAATTAATTTAGACACCTAATATAAATTACCATCTTTCTTTCAGGTTTTGACTAAAATAAATTATAAAATATGTGTGTGAAGGTTGGAAGGGGATTGACTGGCGAAAATTTGAGGGGGTAGGTATGCGAAAGTTTGAAGAGAGATGGCGTGTGAAAGTTGGAAGGGGTGGCAAGCAAAAATTCTAAGGTGTGGCGTGCGAAAGTTCAAAGGGGTTGACTTGTAAAAATTGGAGGTTTTTGTGAGAAAGTTGGAAAGGATTGGCTTTTGGTTTTGGAAAGGATTGACATGAGAAAGTTTTAAGGGGGTTGTCATGCGAATTTTGAAAAAGGGTTGGCGTGCGTAGTTTGCAAGTTTATCTCCTAGTTAAATTTTTAATGTAACATAAATGTTTGTTTAATTAGATTAAATAAAAATATGTCACCAAATTATTGATAATGACACAATACTTTATCTGACAATACTGTTCGGCGATGGAAGTAATCGCTGCAGGTGTATTACAGCTTCGTGTCGTATCATACTAAATCACTGTCCACAACTACACCGATATCTACTTTCAGATTACTTGTACTCTAACCGCAAGAGTATTGGAATAACAAAGGGTTACTCTGGTGCCACAAATAATCAATGTTTGCTAATTAATTAGCCCAGACATTCCACGTTGTAAGCTTACAGTTACGGTTAAGTGTGATTTGAAATGTAACACAAGTCTGTGATTAAAGCTGAATTATAACACCTCAATATAACGTTTAATATATATTCAAGATGTCTTAACAGAAAGCCTTAACCTCTAACTTTAGATTTAAATTTAGAATTGAGAAGCTTGAATTGTTGTAGAAACTCTTTCAAAGCTAATTTCATATATATCAGGTAATCATTTTATTCGGCTATTGCCTTGGTTCACGGTAAAGACTATATAAGTGCTAAGTTTAAACAATGAGCTGTTTTAACACTTTATGTTTGGCAACATTGAAGAAATAAGTAAACACTTAACATGGCAAATTGAATATTAAAATGTAATTCGCCTAATGCCCACATTTAACAAATTAGAAGCTACTAGAGACAACATTAAATTAGAGTGTTGGCACAGTACGCATGCGCAAAATAACATATTGTCCGTTCTAAAAAAAATAATGTTATGTATATTTAACAGTCAAAGTAATGAGTTTAGCCACTATGTGTAATATCTACTGAATTTGGTCAAAGTAATTTATGAGGCTGCATTAATAAAATTATTATCTTTATCCAGTGTATATAATACCATATCAAACTTAGAAAAAGGTATAATAAGACTATATTCATCACTTCATCTAGCTATTATCTAAAATATCTGTTATTTTGTATCTGTTATTTGTTATTTTATATCTGTAGGCTTCCTAGATTTTATGCATACTTGAATTAACACATATTGACTAGCGAGTATACTTAATCGATGATTAATCGCTATGACCGTAACATAAAAGGA
The DNA here is from genome assembly GCA_018207615.1 of Philaenus spumarius. NCBI lineage: Eukaryota > Metazoa > Arthropoda > Insecta > Hemiptera > Aphrophoridae > Philaenus > Philaenus spumarius. The sequence goes on from JAGFPH010000720.1 coordinate 326,542, forward strand.
TAAGAGTGTTCTGTTGTAACACCTATTTATAGGAGCCTATTGGGCTAATTTTATTAATTTTTGCGACTTTGGAAAACGCTTCACAAACTTACAGTCTTTCTTATTGTGTTATAATTGTGACGCCGAATGAATTTATAATCTGTTCAGTAGAACTTTATAGTTGTGCGTTACAAAACTCTAACTTCTGAAGAAAACTGTTTGGACTAACTTTTGACAAATGGTTTGAACAACATCAACAGTAAATATTGTTTTGGTGTTTGTGTTTAAAGAAATCTTAAGGCGACCAGAGTGAAACATTTTGAATCCGTGTAATAAAATATAGCCTAGGTTAATTTATTCCGCTTATAATTGCGAGAGTTGAGGTAGCTCGGATGTTGGTGTGATAAAAACGCAGGGTGTAATAATAATTTTAGAATGATTAAAGTTTGTGTTTATTCATTGTAGGTCTGTGTTAAAACGAATAGTGCTTCATTTATTTGTTAGTTTCTCTTTCATAAAACATTCTACAAAGCTGTAGATTATTCTCTCTTACACACTGCCTTTGAAAATATAACTTTTCCTGAAAATTATTGATTATAAGTTACTATTTCAATTTTTTTTTAGTTTTTTCCGATTTTATTTATGAAATTACTTTTATTTATTGTTTGGTATAGTCTGGTGATTAAGCTATATCAGACCTTAAAATACTCTTATTTTAATAAGTTAGTTGTACAATACTTATCGAGGAATGTACAAAATTATGACCGCTGAGTGTACGTAGCAGCTGGGATGCGAGAAAGAGGCGGCCACAGTGTATCCACCAGTGTCTTCGACTATTTGATTCGTAAGTTTTAATTTAACAAACAAAAAACACTAGTCGAATGACTGCTTCGAAAATAAACATTTTACAATATTATTTTGTCAGCCATCCTTTAAACGATTTGTGTAATGTTATCTTAAAAAATATTGTAGAGATTATTTCTAAATATTTAAATACTTTTTCAAACGAGCAATTTAAAATCAGTTTGTATAATGCGGTTTTTTGTTTTGTCTTATTTCATAGAGAAAAATATGTCAAAATAATTACTTCAGAGAAAATAATTTGATCACGCATTTAAACCGCTGACATGAGTTGATCGAATTTCCAAAAAATAAGTTTATATGTTTTAGGGTTTCAACCAACGATTTGGGCAACGGTGAACATAATCCAGTCCCGGCTCACGCGTTGCTTCGTTCCGCTCGCAAAGGAAAAACTCATTTTGCTCGCAGTGGACAAACTACCCTCGCGAGTTTACATCCCTGCCATCGGCCACGTTTCAGAAGATGCCCCACGGTAAATTCCCCTAGTGGATTTTAACCGAGTATTTTTATGGTATTTTATTTTTTTATAAATTTTGAGGATCCAAACAGATTATAAAGTTGTGTAAAAACAAAACGTTGAGAATAATATCCAACATATTTTTTTCAGATAAAACACACAAAAATAAGTTAAATTGTATACGACAAATTTTAATTTCTCTAAAAAAGGAGGTTCCTTTTGTTGGATTTTTTTATCCAACGAACTTGTCCGGGCGACTTAGAAAACCAAAGTTACTAAATTTGGACCAAATCGGACGTAAATGAGGTTGTTAGAGTGCGAATTCAATTCAAATTTAAATGGCACCCCAAAATCAGTGCTCGTTGACCACTTCCGACCTAAGGTCTGACCGTAAAAGTCACTGCATATCTCATCTTTCCTGTGGAAATTCGCTAAAAATACAGATAACTGGGATTCATTTAAAGATTTAGAGATGGATTTATTGGGCAAGTGTCAAAAAGTATTCCGAATAGTTAACCGATAACAAAAATAATAACAAAAATTCATGTACCCAATATTTTAACCAATAACAGTAATTATGGTAAGTAATTGGTGGTGAAAACCAGTTATGAAAGCGACATTTTCAAAACACACAACATGATTAAAAATCAAATGTTCGTAACTTGTCAGTTTGAATCCGTTATGATATTCATATAAAATATATGTAAATACCTGTTTTACCACATGATTTTAAAAGAAAATAGCTACAGTACTTCTAAAATAGAGGTAGGAATCGTAATCGAAACATCTTGAAAATTACACATTACAAAACTCTTTTAGAACAGTGTTGGTATCTTTGAATGAGGTCCTTTCAAAGGTTATCCGACATGAAGTGATAATGATTGTCTTACCCAGCAAACTCTGCCCCTCTTAAGTGTTAAGTAAAGTTTTTTTTTTATTATAAGAGAATGTAAGTTAACATGCTTTATAACAAAGTAAAATTTCACTCTCACGCCTTTATCAGTTTCTGGTCAATTTTACCGTTACAGATTGATACGATAAGTTCTCTGTTCTTTTTAAGTTTCGGAAGCCTACAAAAACTGAGTTAGTTAAGGAAAACATTTAATTTGACATTTTCTGTAAATAAATGGTTCTAACTTTGAAATTCTGAATTATTTAGCTTTGGTTTTTATTATTAACTGTAAAGGTGTATTACAAACATTTGGTATAGAATGTTTTTATTTCTTTGCGTACAAAACTAAAAGTCATTATTTACAATTCTTGGTTTCTTCTGCTATATACATTTCAAAGTAAAAATGCGTGAATAGAAAATAAAACTGTGTACCCGTGCTTGACTTCTTTGACAACTTTTGAACATTTATACTTAAATAATGTTTTATAAAACCTAACTGTATCGTGTAGTTATTTATATGAAAATGTTATCACACTCGTTAAAATATACAGCCAACACGAATGTCTCATTATGTTCAGTACTCACGTCAAACAAATAACAGCATTAGATAATTACATTTTAAAATTTGGTAATTTTGTCATCTTATTGTTGATAAATATTTTACCAGTGAACAAAATCGCAAAGTTTAGAGACGAACACACTTATACAGGTTTCATTATTATTCATAAAGGTTACATTTGTTGTTTACTGTGCAGGAAAATAAGTCAAATCTTTGATCAGCTGATAATTATTAAAAACACGTAGTGAGATTCATAAACAGCTGTTAGTTGTAAATATAAAATAACTATAAAACTCATCACAACAGTTTAAAAGCATTTACGTTTTGTACTATTTACGACATTTAAAGTAATAAAATGATAGGCTATTATTAATATTTTTATTATTATGGGGAGGTTTAAGCTTCAAACTGGTATATATATTTTATGAGTGTACGATAAATGTAAATAACATTCTAAATTTGTAGGTATTTATAGTTTGCATTATTTAACAAACTTAAATACAGAAAGTTTTATATTTTTGTAGAGTATCAGAATGTTTGGACATCAAATTGGTATATTTTTCATAACCACACGTTAAACTGATTCTTTAAACTACGGGTTAGTTCCTACAAAAAGTTCTCCCATTTAAATAACATTCTAAATTTGTAGGTCTTTATAGTTTGCATTATTTAACAAACTTAAATATAGAAAGTTTTATATTTTTGTAGAGTATCAAAATGTTTGGACATCAAATTGGTATATTTTTAATAACCACATGTTAAACTGATTCTTTAAACTAACTGATTCTTTAAACTACGGGTTAGTTCGTACAAAAAGTTCTCCCATTTAAATATCGGAATTTTTAAAACTTCAATTATTTTTTAGATACAGTGATATTTTGAAGTTTTATATTTTGTAAATTTTCAGTATAAAACGTTACAAATGACACTTCATTTGTACAAATTGGTTTAAAAATAACGACGTAATGTGCCGTTAAAAAAAACCTTAGCGAATTAACATAAGCCTACCAGGTGTCCAAAACGTCTAACCCTTCCCCCCCATAACTTTGTAACAAGTAGAAATAAATAAATGAGGTTCGGGGTATCTCTATATGACACAGGGGGATGAATTTTGGCATAACCGACCACTTCACCCCTTACCCCAAAATGGGAGGTTGAGAAAGTAATGCAAAAATCTTAAATACAAACCCCCATCAAGTGATATCTCATTTTAAAGGGCTTGATAAATGAAAAAGAATGGCATAAATTAGAGGTTTCTATCTTAACCCTATCGAAAATGGCGGTCAGCAAAATTGAAATCAAAGTTGCTAATTTAAGAAAATACTATAGCTTTTTAGTTTGCTTTTTTGTTGTTCTTCGTTACTGTTATTGTTTCTGTATGTTTTTTATGCTCTGACTTTATGTCACTTTAAAAATAAAAATTTGTTTTCTTATAAATCACTTTGAAGCGATCATCTTGATCGATTTGTAATAGTCTTTTGAACAATTCTGGCATGTTAGCTTTTATTTTACTAAGTATAATAGCAGTATTTTAATAAATTTACTGGTTGTAGCCTATTTCGAGGCACTGGATAATCTTTTATAATATTAGCAAATTATTAATACAAAATTTAATTTAGCAACAAGCTTTGATTTCATTATAATAATATTGATTTCACAAAATTTAACAATCCTATATTTTAAACTGGGTTTTACAATATTTAAATACATTTAAACATAATTAAAATGATTGATTTTAAAGTAGAATGTGTTAAATAAACCAATATTTTGTGTTGGTTATTACACAAAACTTAAAACCGGTAAAGATATGTAATTATTTTGTTAGTATGTCCCCTATTTTGTTTTTATATCCCTGAAATGATATATGATTAGTTTTACTCTATATTTGAAGGTTAATTAGCATTCACTTATTAAACAGTTGCATTATTTTAAACTTTAAAGTATATAATATTTGATCGATCATTCAACTTTCTGAAAATATTTGACCATTAATTACTTCCAGCGTACACTTTTGTAATATATCCATTCATTAAAATCATAATTATTTTGACATAAGTTACGATAAACCGTGCCACAATGTCAATACCATCTAGATTATAGAACCATCTGAAAATTTTATCAAATTGTCATTAAAATCAATAATTCGTATACTCAATATGCTGAAATATAACGTGATAACCAATAACGATAATCAAGGCGGAATATTAAATATACATTAGTGGAAGAGACATTAGTGAAACACAGTATTATTCTACACAGCTTGAATCAAATTCATATTTTTCGTAACTTTTTAAAAAAAAGTTTGACTCCTATAGTTTACCTGTAAATTATCATGAATACCTCTAACACCTCTGGTTTTCCCAACATTGTAGGCTATCTACAGTACTTTCATAAGTAGAGGGTAAACGGGGTATATTTTCAAGAATAACTTAAAAACTACATATCACAAAACTATACAAAAATATTAGTCCTTTTTTAATACAAAAACAAAACCTTTCAACAATCCCACACACGACAGTGTCATAAAATATTATTCATTTATTTTTTTTAACCAAACTTTGGTTCCAGTCGAAATATATAGTTTTTTACAAATTTTATTAGAATGTATTTATTATTACATGTCATTAATTATCCATTATTATAACTTGTTAGATTTAGCTTGATGCTTTTATCTGTTCCTGAGATATATATGAGTGTGACAGAAAAACAAACGAGGAATCCTATTTGGGTTCCGTTTTACTTTTTCTTTTTTCTAAGGTAGGAAACCCATTTTCGTAAACATTTTTTAAGACATGTGTTTTTTATTTTATTCATTATAATGATTCATATTGTTTCAATCTGGTTACAAGAACGTCCTAAATAGTACTCTGCAATTAAACATCTATATTCTTTAGGCGGTATAGATTATAATTTTTTAAACCTGCTATGTCACTGCTAATTTTATATCGTTATCATTAAATTTTAACAAAGATACTTTTATAGTTTCAAATGTATAGCATGTGTAGTGTATTTATGTTTAAGAATGTGATCAAGTTAACGTAACAAATAAACTGTAATTCAAACTTAGACTTTATAATAGTAAATACAAGTTGTTTGTTGTTTATTCGTCAAGTACAATTTTATCTACAGTACAGATCTCACATATGGTATAATATTTTCAGATAACTTAAATGTATGTCATTAATTAATATAGCTATATGTGTACATTCTTTTAAGCCAAAGTTATTCTTTTACACAATAAATGCAAATAAATATATAAAACGATACTGTAATAAACATGACTTTATTCCTTTGTTACTAGCCTAATACTTTGAATGTTGACTTACAGAGCCATAGTTCTGGAATCCTGTCTTGGTGGCGATATCATTAGCTACGTCGTTTCCCAAATCTCCGTGAAGACGTACCAAAAAGCTGTTAGTGAAGATCTCTCCCGAAACCAAGGTTAGAGTTGTGACAGCGACGAGGAGTCTTCCCCATGACTCCATGACTCTCAAAGCACAACTGAACTGTTCGACTATATGAGATGACGTCACATACAACGTCACACCATCGATTTTCCAAAGCAACGTTTTACCAGTGGATGTTCTGATACAAACATGGCGGCCATCACCAACGCGCAAGTGCTAATTTCTTATTCAGTCCAGTATACGTACATTCTTATTACAAAGTAAATCGGTGTTGCTTGAAAACGATATGCAAACAAATATTAAGGATATTGATCGGTAATTAGGGTACGTCAGAAGGTTGGCCGCTAGCAATTTTCTGTAATACATAATTACTATGTTTATGAAATACATATGAGTAACAATTCATAATATATATTATACAATATTTTTCGTATTTACTTAATCTGAGTTTATCATGTCATTAAGTAATAAATTTTGCACAAATATTCTCGTTATATTGTTCTGTAACCAATAATAAAATGTTTAAATCAGTCTCTTTACGTAATACAAATAACTTTACGAAAACCCAGCAATAACGATTTTCCGAACCTAAAAGACACGTGTTTTACCACGTGCGGCTCTATGTTCAACAATTTTATGTATTTCAAGGTTTTATACGACAAAATATAAGCTGTAAACATAATGGTAAATTATTGTTATGTTATATTCGTTTTAAACCATATATTGACCACTCTCAGTGTCCTCTAACTTGATTATTACTAATCTCTTGTAAAATTCATAAATTAATTGCGTACAATTTCACACCTATACCAGTTATGTCTTTTAAAATATAAAAAAAGCTGAGGAGTTGACTTTCATACATTTTACATAGTGTTTCTAATTGTACATTGTGACTCAAAAATCCCTGACCAGTTCAATAATTTAATAACCAACTTAAAAATAGACAAACTCTATTTTATAAATTATGAATTCTGGGGATCGAAATTACTTTCTATCTCTTTTTGGGATGCAGCTCAATATATTTAAACGTAAACCTCTATCGACTTTTCCATAATATTAAATGGTTTATTTGATTAATAAGAGCAAAACTGAGAAACTACAGGTTGATATCTTGCTCCTATCCCAAAGCGACCGGTCATATAATTATCTAAAACAGCTGTAGTTATAAAATAATTATTTTTATTTACAACATAAGGCTATATTTTAAAAATGTATCTAGACTAGGTTTTGTGTTAACTTTTTGGGTGATAATCAGCTGTTATAAGTTGCATTATTATCACGCCTATATCCGTATCTCTTACAATATAAACGCAAAACTTATACTACAAAAGTTATCCACATTATTGTTTTTTTTTTTTGTTTTTGTTTTTTTAAATATTGGACTAATCCAGTTCTATTTGTTTGAATGAGAGGTTATTGATGACTGGTATTTCTTTGTATGCTTAATAAAGTAACACATTACTTTAAAGTGGTAGCTGTTTATGTTCTCGTGTTATTCAAGTGAGGAACTGTTTTATAAATTCTTGATGAAATAATTATAGATTTTTAATAAGCTACTTAATAATTAAAAATAAAATTATATGCATACAACCTTTTAGGAACAATACCCTACTAAATGATACCTTTCTGGGGATACAGCTGTTGCTATCTAAAGACCTTTACAAAGGACAGAGGACACTAAACTATTATAGTATAAACAAGTTTCCGTAAATATTACCGAAGCAATTACTAGTACTAATGTAATTACTATTACATTAGTACTAGTAATGTAGTAATAACCGTTTTTATTTGTCGTTTATCAACCACGAGTTTGCCAAAATCATTCATTTTCAATATTGATTAATATACTATCTTTATAACTTTGACTTTAGGCCAGTTAGGTACTAAAGAAGACTAGGGAGTAGCAATGTTAGCAACTAGACTATATTGAGTTGCGTTTCCAAAGAAAATTAAACTGGTAGCACGCTCTATGCCACTTTCAATACGGCCTTCTCTTGATTATCACAAAGATTGGTCATAATTGGTGACCATAATGGCAAAGCCTGTTATCTAAATTGTGTCATCCAACTATTTAAAAAAAATATTTTCGTACAGAAAACTAAAATATTACACTTTTGCAGTTAAAATAACAACAGCTGTTCTTCAACTAACATCTGCAAACTGAATCAGTAAAGATCTTATACTGTAAATAGTTTCCCTGTAGTACTGCTTCCAAGATAAAGAAACAAGTGACATTTAAAGCCGCCACATTTCATTTGTTGGAAATTGAGAAACCGTTAAAGTGATGAAATGCGTAAAGCAAACGTTGGAGCTACAGTTAATTACTGTGTTTTCTTCTCTGGCTAAAAGCCCGCTCACCGTTATTGGCTCACAATATCTTTGTCAACTCTTCGGTTTTAATTGGATATCGATTTACTTTAATTAAAAATAATACAGAAGTGGGAGTTGTTCGTTACCCAGTTAAAGTAAATTAAAATTGTATGATAATTTGAGACTTTATTATTTATCATAACAGAAAACATTTGGTGTGATAAAAGTTAATTCTCTCATTTTCAGCTATGGTACATGGCTTTGTACTGGATATTCGTTTAAAGCAATTTGTTAAATTTTCAAAACTATGGGTTTCAGTCACTTCATAATAAAATTGAGAGTGTCAAATTATGAGTGGATTGAAATTTTTATTTTAAGCAAGAAATGTAGTACTTCATTGTAGGAGTAAAGTCATCATTATTTTCAAACTTCTACGTCAAAAACCCTATTTCATATTCTTCAAAATGGTAATGCTCCTTTATTATTAATAATTAGATAGTTTCTCTCAAAGGTTTTGAGACTTTATTTTGATAAAAGTTGTAGCCATTACCTTAAAGTATAATCTAGGCTAGGTTTTGTGTTGAATTGTTAAAGCTAATCATCTATTATAAATATGTATTAGACCCTGCTAACTCTACTATATTCGTATAACTTATATCAACTCAGCATCTAACATAAGCAAACATAATCTTAAAATAGTTCTCATATTGTTTTATTTTTGATGAAGTATTATAAAAACTTGTGGTTAAAATCAGCAAAGCTCAATTTCTAATAATATTTTTAAATCAGGTTTTATTATTGTCAGTAGTTTCTTTGTATGCTTCATAAAGGAATGTGTGATTTTATTATACTACTTATTTAATACTCCCATGTAATTCAAATAAGAAAATAACGTTTAATGAATTATTTATTTTTAATAAACTATAAAATGGATCAAAAAAACATTTATTTGACACCATTTTGCGTTATGAATACCTTTCTGTCATTGATTTTTCTTGGTATTATATTTGTCTAGAGCTAGTGTAAGGACAGAGAAACTTAAAGAGGGGATACTTATTTTAGTTTATTTTCACGCAACATTTCAAGTTAATTTCATGTTATTATATGGAAAAAAACCTAGCCATATACATTAGTGGTAATAGGCTAACTAGAAATATAATTTAATTGAATTTATATAAATTCTGCTAAGATACGACATAGTATTCGGTGTGTCTGTCTGTGGTGCATAGTTTTAGCAAACTTAGCCCGAGGCCGCAAGGTCGAGCTAGTAGAACGAAGCAGCAGCGCGTGAGTCAAACTGGAGACTTAGGAACAACAAATTCTGCTAAGATACGACATAGTATTCGGAGTGTCTGTCTGTGGTGCATAGTTTTAGCAAACTTAGCCCGAGGCCGCAAGGTCGAGCTAGTGGAACGAAGCAGCAGCGCGTGAGTCAAACTGGAGACTTAGGAACAACAAATTCTGCTAAGATACGACATAGTATTCGGTGTGTCTGTCTGTGGTGCATAGTTTTAGCAAACTTAGCCCGAGGCCGCAAGGTCGAGCTAGTAGAACGAAGCAGCAGCGCGTGAGTCAAACTGGAGACTTAGGAACAACAAATTCTGCTAAGATACGACATAGTATTCGGAGTGTCTGTCTGTGGTGCATAGTTTTAGCAAACTTAGCCCGAGGCCGCAAGGTCGAGCTAGTGGAACGAAGCAGCAGCGCGTGAGTCAAACTGGAGACTTAGGAACAACAAATTCTGCTAAGATACGACATAGTATTCGGTGTGTCTGTCTGTGGTGCATAGTTTTAGCAAACTTAGCCCGAGGCCGCAAGGTCGAGCTAGTAGAACGAAGCAGCAGCGCGTGAGTCAAACTGGAGACTTAGGAACAACAAATTCTGCTAAGATACGACATAGTATTCGGAGTGTCTGTCTGTGGTGCATAGTTTTAGCAAACTTAGCCCGAGGCCGCAAGGTCGAGCTAGTGGAACGAAGCAGCAGCGCGTGAGTCAAACTGGAGACTTAGGAACAACAAATTCTGCTAAGATACGACATAGTATTCGGTGTGTCTGTCTGTGGTGCATAGTTTTAGCAAACTTAGCCCGAGGCCGCAAGGTCGAGCTAGTAGAACGAAGCAGCAGCGCGTGAGTCAAACTGGAGACTTAGGAACAACAAATTCTGCTAAGATACGACATAGTATTCGGAGTGTCTGTCTGTGGTGCATAGTTTTAGCAAACTTAGCCCGAGGCCGCAAGGTCGAGCTAGTGGAACGAAGCAGCAGCGCGTGAGTCAAACTGGAGACTTAGGAACAACAAATTCTGCTAAGATACGACATAGTATTCGGTGTGTCTGTCTGTGGTGCATAGTTTTAGCAAACTTAGCCCGAGGCCGCAAGGTCGAGCTAGTAGAACGAAGCAGCAGCGCGTGAGTCAAACTGGAGACTTAGGAACAACAAATTCTGCTAAGATACGACATAGTATTCGGAGTGTCTGTCTGTGGTGCATAGTTTTAGCAAACTTAGCCCGAGGCCGCAAGGTCGAGCTAGTGGAACGAAGCAGCAGCGCGTGAGTCAAACTGGAGACTTAGGAACAACAAATTCTGCTAAGATACGACATAGTATTCGGTGTGTCTGTCTGTGGTGCATAGTTTTAGCAAACTTAGCCCGAGGCCGCAAGGTCGAGCTAGTAGAACGAAGCAGCAGCGCGTGAGTCAAACTGGAGACTTAGGAACAACAAATTCTGCTAAGATACGACATAGTATTCGGAGTGTCTGTCTGTGGTGCATAGTTTTAGCAAACTTAGCCCGAGGCCGCAAGGTCGAGCTAGTGGAACGAAGCAGCAGCGCGTGAGTCAAACTGGAGACTTAGGAACAACAAATTCTGCTAAGATACGACATAGTATTCGGTGTGTCTGTCTGTGGTGCATAGTTTTAGCAAACTTAGCCCGAGGCCGCAAGGTCGAGCTAGTAGAACGAAGCAGCAGCGCGTGAGTCAAACTGGAGACTTAGGAACAACAAATTCTGCTAAGATACGACATAGTATTCGGAGTGTCTGTCTGTGGTGCATAGTTTTAGCAAACTTAGCCCGAGGCCGCAAGGTCGAGCTAGTGGAACGAAGCAGCAGCGCGTGAGTCAAACTGGAGACTTAGGAACAACAAATTCTGCTAAGATACGACATAGTATTCGGTGTGTCTGTCTGTGGTGCATAGTTTTAGCAAACTTAGCCCGAGGCCGCAAGGTCGAGCTAGTAGAACGAAGCAGCAGCGCGTGAGTCAAACTGGAGACTTAGGAACAACAAATTCTGCTAAGATACGACATAGTATTCGGAGTGTCTGTCTGTGGTGCATAGTTTTAGCAAACTTAGCCCGAGGCCGCAAGGTCGAGCTAGTGGAACGAAGCAGCAGCGCGTGAGTCAAACTGGAGACTTAGGAACAACAAATTCTGCTAAGATACGACATAGTATTCGGTGTGTCTGTCTGTGGTGCATAGTTTTAGCAAACTTAGCCCGAGGCCGCAAGGTCGAGCTAGTAGAACGAAGCAGCAGCGCGTGAGTCAAACTGGAGACTTAGGAACAACAAATTCTGCTAAGATACGACATAGTATTCGGAGTGTCTGTCTGTGGTGCATAGTTTTAGCAAACTTAGCCCGAGGCCGCAAGGTCGAGCTAGTGGAACGAAGCAGCAGCGCGTGAGTCAAACTGGAGACTTAGGAACAACAAATTCTGCTAAGATACGACATAGTATTCGGTGTGTCTGTCTGTGGTGCATAGTTTTAGCAAACTTAGCCCGAGGCCGCAAGGTCGAGCTAGTAGAACGAAGCAGCAGCGCGTGAGTCAAACTGGAGACTTAGGAACAACAAATTCTGCTAAGATACGACATAGTATTCGGAGTGTCTGTCTGTGGTGCATAGTTTTAGCAAACTTAGCCCGAGGCCGCAAGGTCGAGCTAGTGGAACGAAGCAGCAGCGCGTGAGTCAAACTGGAGACTTAGGAACAACAAATTCTGCTAAGATACGACATAGTATTCGGTGTGTCTGTCTGTGGTGCATAGTTTTAGCAAACTTAGCCCGAGGCCGCAAGGTCGAGCTAGTAGAACGAAGCAGCAGCGCGTGAGTCAAACTGGAGACTTAGGAACAACAAATTCTGCTAAGATACGACATAGTATTCGGAGTGTCTGTCTGTGGTGCATAGTTTTAGCAAACTTAGCCCGAGGCCGCAAGGTCGAGCTAGTGGAACGAAGCAGCAGCGCGTGAGTCAAACTGGAGACTTAGGAACAACAAATTCTGCTAAGATACGACATAGTATTCGGTGTGTCTGTCTGTGGTGCATAGTTTTAGCAAACTTAGCCCGAGGCCGCAAGGTCGAGCTAGTAGAACGAAGCAGCAGCGCGTGAGTCAAACTGGAGACTTAGGAACAACAAATTCTGCTAAGATACGACATAGTATTCGGAGTGTCTGTCTGTGGTGCATAGTTTTAGCAAACTTAGCCCGAGGCCGCAAGGTCGAGCTAGTGGAACGAAGCAGCAGCGCGTGAGTCAAACTGGAGACTTAGGAACAACAAATTCTGCTAAGATACGACATAGTATTCGGTGTGTCTGTCTGTGGTGCATAGTTTTAGCAAACTTAGCCCGAGGCCGCAAGGTCGAGCTAGTAGAACGAAGCAGCAGCGCGTGAGTCAAACTGGAGACTTAGGAACAACAAATTCTGCTAAGATACGACATAGTATTCGGAGTGTCTGTCTGTGGTGCATAGTTTTAGCAAACTTAGCCCGAGGCCGCAAGGTCGAGCTAGTGGAACGAAGCAGCAGCGCGTGAGTCAAACTGGAGACTTAGGAACAACAAATTCTGCTAAGATACGACATAGTATTCGGTGTGTCTGTCTGTGGTGCATAGTTTTAGCAAACTTAGCCCGAGGCCGCAAGGTCGAGCTAGTAGAACGAAGCAGCAGCGCGTGAGTCAAACTGGAGACTTAGGAACAACAAATTCTGCTAAGATACGACATAGTATTCGGAGTGTCTGTCTGTGGTGCATAGTTTTAGCAAACTTAGCCCGAGGCCGCAAGGTCGAGCTAGTGGAACGAAGCAGCAGCGCGTGAGTCAAACTGGAGACTTAGGAACAACAAATTCTGCTAAGATACGACATAGTATTCGGTGTGTCTGTCTGTGGTGCATAGTTTTAGCAAACTTAGCCCGAGGCCGCAAGGTCGAGCTAGTAGAACGAAGCAGCAGCGCGTGAGTCAAACTGGAGACTTAGGAACAACAAATTCTGCTAAGATACGACATAGTATTCGGAGTGTCTGTCTGTGGTGCATAGTTTTAGCAAACTTAGCCCGAGGCCGCAAGGTCGAGCTAGTGGAACGAAGCAGCAGCGCGTGAGTCAAACTGGAGACTTAGGAACAACAAATTCTGCTAAGATACGACATAGTATTCGGTGTGTCTGTCTGTGGTGCATAGTTTTAGCAAACTTAGCCCGAGGCCGCAAGGTCGAGCTAGTAGAACGAAGCAGCAGCGCGTGAGTCAAACTGGAGACTTAGGAACAACAAATTCTGCTAAGATACGACATAGTATTCGGAGTGTCTGTCTGTGGTGCATAGTTTTAGCAAACTTAGCCCGAGGCCGCAAGGTCGAGCTAGTGGAACGAAGCAGCAGCGCGTGAGTCAAACTGGAGACTTAGGAACAACAAATTCTGCTAAGATACGACATAGTATTCGGTGTGTCTGTCTGTGGTGCATAGTTTTAGCAAACTTAGCCCGAGGCCGCAAGGTCGAGCTAGTAGAACGAAGCAGCAGCGCGTGAGTCAAACTGGAGACTTAGGAACAACAAATTCTGCTAAGATACGACATAGTATTCGGAGTGTCTGTCTGTGGTGCATAGTTTTAGCAAACTTAGCCCGAGGCCGCAAGGTCGAGCTAGTGGAACGAAGCAGCAGCGCGTGAGTCAAACTGGAGACTTAGGAACAACAAATTCTGCTAAGATACGACATAGTATTCGGTGTGTCTGTCTGTGGTGCATAGTTTTAGCAAACTTAGCCCGAGGCCGCAAGGTCGAGCTAGTAGAACGAAGCAGCAGCGCGTGAGTCAAACTGGAGACTTAGGAACAACAAATTCTGCTAAGATACGACATAGTATTCGGAGTGTCTGTCTGTGGTGCATAGTTTTAGCAAACTTAGCCCGAGGCCGCAAGGTCGAGCTAGTGGAACGAAGCAGCAGCGCGTGAGTCAAACTGGAGACTTAGGAACAACAAATTCTGCTAAGATACGACATAGTATTCGGTGTGTCTGTCTGTGGTGCATAGTTTTAGCAAACTTAGCCCGAGGCCGCAAGGTCGAGCTAGTAGAACGAAGCAGCAGCGCGTGAGTCAAACTGGAGACTTAGGAACAACAAATTCTGCTAAGATACGACATAGTATTCGGAGTGTCTGTCTGTGGTGCATAGTTTTAGCAAACTTAGCCCGAGGCCGCAAGGTCGAGCTAGTGGAACGAAGCAGCAGCGCGTGAGTCAAACTGGAGACTTAGGAACAACAAATTCTGCTAAGATACGACATAGTATTCGGTGTGTCTGTCTGTGGTGCATAGTTTTAGCAAACTTAGCCCGAGGCCGCAAGGTCGAGCTAGTAGAACGAAGCAGCAGCGCGTGAGTCAAACTGGAGACTTAGGAACAACAAATTCTGCTAAGATACGACATAGTATTCGGAGTGTCTGTCTGTGGTGCATAGTTTTAGCAAACTTAGCCCGAGGCCGCAAGGTCGAGCTAGTGGAACGAAGCAGCAGCGCGTGAGTCAAACTGGAGACTTAGGAACAACAAATTCTGCTAAGATACGACATAGTATTCGGTGTGTCTGTCTGTGGTGCATAGTTTTAGCAAACTTAGCCCGAGGCCGCAAGGTCGAGCTAGTGGAACGAAGCAGCAGCGCGTGAGTCAAACTGGAGACTTAGGAACAACAAATTCTACTTATATATTTAGAACACATAGGCCTTCGTATGTATATAATTCAGCGCCTTCGTGAGTAAACCAATTTCCCAAATTGTTGGTTGAAACCATAAAAAACGTAATTTTGGAATTTCGCTCAACTCACGTCAGGGTTCAGCTGGGTGGTCGAATAATTTTATTGTTTGTGCAATATATAATTTACTTCTTTAAAAAAATATATTTATTCAACCGATATTTCTCTTAAAAACTGTCATTTCTTGTGATGTTGAAAATTTCTGATAGTAAATTAACGTATCGAATCCCTGACTTTGTGCATATCAAAATTAATTAGAGTTTACATAGTTTCGAACGGAAAATGGAGCAATCAAGTTCAATAAAGAAAAACTTACTAAGATAAGGTTACTGGGGATATTATGTAACTCTTGCTGATGAAGCTTTAATATATAATAATTGCAGAATCGCCAACCTTTTTATTTTTTACTTGAGAATGGTTCAAAATTGTACGGAAATTTAGCATTTAGCTTCTATCTACAATTAAATATAGAAATTGGGTTGGTATAAACGAAGGTCATAAATTCCTTCGATTTCCTGTAGTACAGTTTGCATTTTCACATACAAACAATTTACCATTGGAATTTACCGTTTATCTTACTAAATTTAAGGTGATATATTTAGTTAAAGATTTCATATTTGCATTCTTTATACTCTTCATATAAATGGAAAAATATTTACAGGATGATTCCAAGCTACGTGGCAATATTTTGGGAGCTAATTTAGCCAACATCTAAATAGTTCAGAAATAAGCAAATATAGATCAGTGGGCGTTCTTTTTGCATGTCAGTTATTTTTTGAGTTAAAAATAAAATCATATGTTTAGAAGTAAATTAAATATTATTGAATAGAGATGTAGGAATATGTAAAGTTGAACCTGTATACAAAAATATATTTTGTACATTTTCAAAATGTCGTGCATTACATTTTTTGAATATAGAATATCTCGAAAATCTTTAACATTACAAAGAAAGAGAGACAAGAGATTATAAAACGTTTAAAGAAATACTAAGTGTATTTTCTAAGTTTGCTGTAGGTCGAAGTATAACCAAGTTGTCGACAACAAACTAAACACATATTGTAAATTCTTGGTAATTATCTTCAATTAACTTAAAATTAACTTAAACAAAACTAATATGAAATGATTATAATTAATAATTCTTAAACTAAATTTATTTTGTAAATATTTTATCAAGAAATTCAAAGATAAACATTATTATTATTTGCTTTTTAAAAATAAACAAAATAAAATCTTAGTTTTCTGTTAAACTTCGATTAAATGAAACCCCGAACCACAAAAAACAATAACTGAACAACTTCATCGATAATTTATTCTTATTGAACTATTCTGATGTTTTATTCTGAAGAGGTATTTTAGATATTACTCAAAATTTGACTTTCCCACAAAACACCTTAAGCACACACTAAAGTTATTCTCCAAGATGACTAATTGGAATAAAATATTTTATCTCCATTTTTAAATAGCAAACATCTAGGATTTCCAAGTTGTACAGCTATCGCACAGACAGTGTGTGTCTCCCCTTCCCCTCGTCATTACCGCTTGAATTTGCAACATTTCTCATTCGTAGAAAACGGTCGCACTGCTTACAATATCGTATTGTTAATTTACATATGTTGGCATTAAATCCACTTAGCACGAAGTTGGTTCTCTGAGAGGTAAGTCGCATAAAAAGGGGGAAAGTACGACGAAATCGGTATAGCAGCATATTATGTTAACAGTAATCTTTAACTAATACATTTTTACAAACATCCCAAGTATGAAAAAAACCCTCGTTTTACAATTTTTTACACAAGATGGAATAGAAATTTGGTTTAATTTTGTATGAATCGCTTTGTATAACAATAATTAATCCTGCACAAAGGACCACAAAGAGTAATTTAAATATTTCGTTCAGTTTTTTAATCGATTCTACAAATAAATATTCATGGGTATATAAAATTCGTGTGATCTTAAGATTGTACCTGAAAAGTTACACTTTAACTAACAAAAATCCATCGTTTTCAAACTTGAACTCTAATGGTACCATGGTACCGGTAGGAAGGGAATTTATAATTTCTGTTTAATATTCTAACAGTCTTAGTATTGAGAAATAATCATCAAAATAAACCAACCGTTTATAATTCCTGTTGGAAACATAAAATGAACTAAGTAAAGATCAAGTTATGAACAATTCAGAAGTTTGACAGTGATGGGCCCTAGCCTCTGCATTATTATAAGGTACAACCTGAAGTTAGATACCTTACCTGATATAGGAGTAAATAAAAAATTGTTCATCTTGTGTAATAATCTCAAGATCTATCTCAAGCTCTACATTGTAGTCGTGAATTAAAAACTGGCTTATTTTTTATGTAAATGCCTTTATATTTCATACCTTTATGAAATACTTTTATATC
>JAGFPH010000720.1:356158-386021 GCA_018207615.1 Philaenus spumarius
ATAAAGGAAATCATCTTATTGTAAAAATAAAAGCCTAGTTATTATTTGTGTCTATATAAGCCTAGCTTATATCTAGTTTAGTGATCAGTAAACACAAAAAGGTGTGGAAATAGTAAATTCTTTTATTAAATATATAAAAAAAAAACAAATAAAAATAATATTATAAATTTGACGCCCAATAAGTGGGGCTTTTTAAAAAGAAAAATATAGCTGTGTATTATAGTACCTTCCTTTTCACTCATATACACCTCTGGGAAAGACATTTCTAATTTCATCTAATACAGAAAACATAAATATATTTTTCCTTTATTAAATTTATGAATGTTATTATCTTTGGCAGAGAGTTCGATTCAACAAAAGGTACTTTATAACAAATCCCGGTTTATTAATATAAAACTTCGTTCAAATCTCGTTATTCATGACAATTAATAAATGTGAACAGCTCAGCATATTCAAAGAAAACATTTCGCTAATCTACACTTTGATTAATGAAAGTTTGTTTTTCAAATTTAGTTCAAATTTCTTGTTGTAAAACCATAAAACTTTTCCACCCTCGCTCTTCTCGCAGAAAAAATTACTTTTACCAGAGACGAAATACAAAGTTCATCTAAGTCTAAACGGAAAAGAGATGTATTTCTTGTCTTAAAACTATAATACAATTTACAGTTCATTAGCTATAAGGTTCTCTATTAATATATTTTAACACTTGTCATATAAAGTTAAAACTGTGTCAACTTAGTTTTTTAGTAAACGTGATACATGTTGAGTTAGAGTATTCCCAAGAAGATTGGATTCACAATTTCAATTAGTAATGAAAACGTACTTGTCCTCAGCTTCTCCTGTTGTATTTAATTGAACTGTAATCAAATGACATACCCAGAACCACAGCAAGTCTCTAAGCAACGTATTTATTTCAAATAAAACTATTCTTTACACACAATAAATAAATTAAATTGCATTGTATCGTACAGCACAATGGACACAATTTAAAAAAAAAATCAATAACACATATTTATGCCTTTACTATTATTATTTCCAAATTAAATTTAAAATTGTTGTTTAATATTACCGTAAGTAGTACATAACATTCAGATAATACATCGAAGTTAAGTAATGTCAGCTTAAAAACGTATTTAAACTTTGGTTTGATTCGATGAAGGATACTTAAGAAATTGAAGTCGGTTTTACAATAATAAAATTATAAAACTCCGTAATCCTAGAATGGATAAATTGAGACCTAGATTAATATAAACGGTGAAATTGAAATCGTACGAATCATTATTTATTATTAAGAGAAATTTATGTATTATTTTGTTACTGGAGCGCTGAAATTTAATCGAGAGAAAAAAGTCGGCTTATAAAATTGAGCAGTAAGAGTTTTAGTTTGACGTAATGTCACTGCGCTTAAACTGCGGCAGCAGAAAATTAAGATAGTTTAAATAAACCAAATTCAAACGCTGCCTTAGTTTTATGTCTTCTACACTTACTTCGGAAGTAATTATTAATTTCCCGTAACACTTCGTTAATTTTTACATTATAGAAAAAGTAAAAGTTAACAATTCGTCATTTGGTCATCTTCAAGCTTAAAAATGTATATTATTTGAAACAAGCATTTCATTTTTTTAAACAAAATAAAGATAAATCACGAAAACACAATTATTATTTACTTGAGTGAATACTGCAATGAACAAATTCTTAAATGGTTCACTTTTGCTTATCATCAGCTGGATTCGTCCATAGCGATCAAAAAGTAGATCACAGGCGTGACTAGACGCCGCAGAAAGAATAACATTGAAAGATGCATATAAAACCTTGGTCCCTCTGTGACTTGGCCAGCCTCGTCTGTAGTTTGTCAGAACTTATACCGTGGGAACGCAAATACTCGTTATTACTCGGAGTGGCTCGAGGTGACTCGTCCTTTCCCGTGTATTGTCGGTAAACCCCTCCGACGTCAAAGGCTTGTGGTTTGGGGGTAACAAGGCCTAGTACAGCTCGAGCAACCGTTCCAAAGATATGTTGTGGTGTGGATTGTTGCCGTTTGTCAGTGGTTTCTGGACGGTCTTAGTTAGTGTTCATTTATTAAGTGTTTATTATTTGTATAAAGTGGTCAATGGAGTGGTCAAAGGAAGTATCATGGAATTCGTCTGTATGAGGGAGAACTTTGTATTTGGAATCCGTGACATATATGATTGCGGACTGAAACAAAATATATGGAAGAGAATCCAAGGTAGCTTAAGCGTCCAGTGTTCTTTAAATGAGCTGAAAAACAAAAACATTTGATGGTGACTTACAGGAAGCTGGCGTTGAAGGCAGAATAAAACTCAATTTATTTGCAGCTGAATAGTGGAAATCCATAGTAAAATTAGAAATAAGACTACAAAATTAACACCAATAGTCTGTTTCCACATAATTTGCACACTGGTTTTGGTTGTTACACCATCTTTAGTACAATATAAAAGCAAACAAAATAAATACAAATTTGTATATTGTGTCCGAAATAATTTGTCACACTACTTATTTTTCGTACCTAATAGGTGGCTCGTGGGCTCTCGTGGGCACTCGAGATTCGTCAAGATACGAGCCTCTCCGCGCCATGGGAACGGCTTGGAGATTGGAATTCAAAACAGACCACGACAGGCAACAACAGATCACAAGTCTGTGAGTAGGATTGTCAAGTCACCGGTCGTGGAAACAAGGCTTAACCTTTGCTTACCATAAAATTTGTATTTATTAAAATAGTTATTTCACACCTTACGCTCTTAGTAAATGCTTCTTCTGATGTCTAAAAAAAATGATTTCTTACACTTTGTAACTTTAATGAATAACTTAAAAAATTGTGTTTTAATTTTGCAGAAACTTTAAAGGTTAAGCCTTTTTCCCACGACCTGTGACTTCACGAGCCTACTCACAGACTTCATATAATACATACTGTATTTTCATAAAAATATGCTGTATATACTTAAACATAATCTCATTATATAAATTTAAGTCATAATTAAAAACAAATACAACTTTCTTAAGCGTTTGTTTACAATTAATTAGAGAAATTTTAAGTTTGCTTCCTTTTGTGGAATCCTCGTCCTCACATTTCCACTTTAAAACAAGTTGTGAGAATTGTTTTCTTGTCCCAAACACACATGAGTTTGACATACTGTACTACCTTAGCCAGCACCCATGCTTGGCATCCCAGGCATCCAATGCAGTGCTTTAAGCCCCACGCAGACGGGGCAATTAGTGACGGCCAGTAGTGGCCGCCCGTTCTACTAGTGGCTTCCAGTATTGGCGGCCATTATACGGTCTAGTGGCTGGCAATCAGTTCTTTGCTGGAAGCTGTGTGAGCACAACATTGTACAGTGTAGCCATGGACGTTGATGCAGAGTACGAAAATGCTGTTGGTGAAGTTGTTAGTTAACTTGTACTATGTTTGAGTGAAGAACTTAAAGATATATTGAATAAAAACAGGTCTTGTTGGGAAGTGCCAAGGGAGAGAATGGGGGCTTCTAATACAATATTCCGTGAACTTGCAGAAGAGGATCTTCTTGAGTACAAAAAAGTTATGAGAATGAATGTGATGCAATTTAATGAATTGTTAACTTTAATTGAACCTAACATTTCTAAAACTGACACTGTAATGAGAAGCGCAATTCCAGCTAATACAAAACTATAAGTTGCTTTACGTTTTTTATAGTTACCAAAGTCTAGGACTAATGTTTCGTTTACCAGCCAACACCATTTCCTATTTTATGTTTTCAGACACGGCCAGTAACGGCCGCTACTAGGTCACGTGACCAGCTTAGTGGACGTCAGTTTGCTTCTGGTGGCCGCCAGTATTTTGTTCAATTTACTGGCCCTTTCAGCGGAAAAATGCCCATCAGACGGAGCCACTTTAGTGGCGGCCATTAATGGCTTATACTAGTGGCCGCCACTAATTTACCCGTCTGCAGGGGGCTTTTACAACTACAGTAGGCTTTGACAAGAGGGTTCCCTGATGTGAGATCAGAATGGGTAAAGGCAGTGCAGATGAAAAGATGATCTGATCTTGTCTTCTATTGTTTGAAATTGGGCAGACATCTGAATCTTTGATTGCCTAGTCTATAGAGATGTATCTGTAAAGTAGTTGTGAAATTAAAGTCACTTTGATTCATCCTCTGTTCTTGGTTTATTTCTCGGTGGGGGAGGGGGTCCTTGTAGTATCAAACATTTCAATTTTTTTGTCGGTGATAGTGTTCTTTAGTGCAATGCTTTACCTCCATATCTAAGAGATGCTCCTTAGTTTCATATCATTAAGAAGATCATTAAATATTATCTAACGAATAGTATAACGTTGGATTATTATTTATGAGAATAATAAGAGCTCCATGGTATTTGAAATGTTCTCTCATGCAACTTTTAAACTAAGTTTCTAAATATCTCTACAATAGGTAATAAATTAATTAAATTAATAAATTCTCTCAATGAAAATTATCATTATCATAGTAAAGTAATAAGTTTTTAAATATTTAAAAAAATATATATAATTTCATCAATTAGTTTTAGTGAAATAATTATGTGTTCCTAAAAAATACCACATTTAAAATATATACAAATTTAAAACACCTGTTTGCAGTTTATTGCATGGCTAAACCGATCGTGTACAATTAGATCGTGACAATCATCATTCTGCAACAGAAACCCTAGTCTGGAGTCAATGGCTGAAATAAATTTATTTCAAGAGTACGTTTCCAAATGGTTTTACATTATTAATTAATACACTTATAACTGAGATTATTGTTAAAAAATAAATAAAAACTCATCAGATACTAAAAATGGTGCCATGCTTTTTAAGGAAACCAAATACACAGCTAGCTAAAGTATCAAAACATACTTATTTAGGCCTCAAAAGCTATACTAATTATAACTCACACTCCTTAAATCCCATTTCTTCCCATACCTAGGACTCAAAGCTTTTTTTAAATTATCATAAACGAATATCTTTAGAATGGTTCAAAAGTAGTCGACTAAATAAAGATTGTTCCAAAAATAAACGCTATGGTACTACTAATTATAGCCCAGAACAATACAAAACAACATACAGAGTGTCCCATAAGTAATGTGCCAAACTTCTGGAGATGGTTCAATTGGTCAAAATAAGAAAAAAAAGTTCATATAAACACAGACTCGAAAACGCTTCGTTTTCTATATATCCGCCATTTTGTTTGTTGTACAAAATAATTCTTATCTAGAGAATGGTTTGACTGGTTGGGTTCACGTTTGCCATGAAGTTTAACCTAACAGTGATATATATCAAGAAAAACAAGCGAATAAATCCAAACATGAGTTTCAAAATAGCGGCTGTTTGAAAATTGCAAACCTAAATTACTCAAAAACCGTACATTTAAACAAAAAAATGTTAAGATACCTCTTTTGTAGCCCTTTTGATTCCCTATCGGATGATGTAACTTTCAAAACAATCGGATGAAGGATAATAGTTAAGTTAAAGATAATGACAGCAAATGTAGATACAAATTATAGGCCTAGTATTTACTGTGTTGGTGTAGGATGCAGGATTGAACAAACCAATTATTAGACGTAACTTAACTATTATCCTTCATCCGATTATTTTGATAGTTACACCCCCCTATAGGAAATCAAAAGGGCTACAAAAAAGTTATCTGGAAATTTTTTGTTGAAATGTACGGTTTTTGAGTAATTCAGGATTGAAATTTTCAAACAGCCGCCATTTTGAAACTCATTATTGGATTTAATCGCTTATTTCCCTTGAGATATATCATTGTTAGGTTAAAACTTCATGCCAAGTTTGAACTCAATCAGTCAAACCGTTCTCTAGATAAGAATTATTTTGTACAAACAACAAAATGGCGGATATCTAGAAAACTAAGCGTTTTCGGGTCTTTGTTTCCATGAACTTTTCTTATTTTGACCCACACAATCATTCCCCGAAGTTTGACTCTTTACTTATGGGACATCCTGTATAGTTATATTGTGTACTTTGTTACCTATTCTATATTCTCAGGACTTTCATCTTTAGTTTAGATATGAAAACCGAATATTATATTGGCATAAACAACATTTTATTTTAAAAATTTCTTTTGCTTACTGTTTTGGTTTATCTTCAACTATTTTGCCACTCTAAACATAAACCGCATTCAAATCAAGGATTTAAAAAAAACATTTTTCACACTCTTAATTGCTTATCCGGAGTTTGAAAATGGATGATAAAACTTAACATAGTATAAGTTTGATCAACATCAAATAAGTAGTTTTCTAGTTAAATAGGCCTAGTAATTAATAAGTATACAATTTTCCTTTTTATTATACAGTATTATATTAACCAAACAAATTATAATAAAAAAATGTACAAATTAATTATTAATCAGAAATAAATACTTTACTAAAGACTTTTCTCATTTAGGCGGAGAAATATTTTCCTTCTGTTTTACAGTCTTTTTTATTTATTCAGAGAACATTTTGTCCCAGCTTTAATTACCTCCAGAGTTAGTCCAAATGAGTTTTAACGACTACAATTTACACTTCAGTCGTATAAATTTCATTAATTATTTAAAAGCAATTACTGTACGAATTTAATGAACACATTTCGTCAATTTAACTAGTAGTATTAAATGCGAATATAATAAACCCATTACTAAATAATAGCAATAACGTGGATTATAGATTAGTCACCTGTAATGCACATAAATTTAAATTATTGTCCCTGTAATAAGGCCTCATTCAATGAAGGATTAAGTGAGGGTTATGTTTAATGTATACTGGAGAACTCCCACCAATGTGTCCACTAATTTCACTGTGGAAAGGTCCCGAATCACTGATATATAATAAATTAATAATAAAATATTACCTTTTATGTCCGTCAAGTGATCCACTTATGTGAAAAAACACACTACCGCGGTTTCAGATGATATCACTCATCCATCATCAGGTGAAATTATCACTTCTAAGAGGTCGTCATTAACATTAAAAAAAAATGTAATTTTGCTGCACACCTAATTGACTACGATCATAAATACACGGACTTACAAACCAACATGGAGGTGTTAAAATTTTGTGAAAAAAGTAAATACATGAGTGTATATGAAGAATTTGAGATATACAAGGCAGTAAAAATGGAACCGCATAATGTCCTAAATGACAAGTTATTGTTCAATTCCAACTTAATATTTGACACTGCAATGAAAGTACCAAATGACTTTATATAGGAGTGGGGATTATCATCAATGTTTGGAGGGGATCTTGACCTTAGTTCTGACTCCGCATCTGTGATGACCACATGGGACGGGTGTTCCAATTTGTGTTAAATGTGTACGTTGTTTGTGTGTTTTGTATTTGTGCTGTTATATGTCTGACAACTTTTTAATGTCAAAATTGTTTATGACAGCTGAGAATATAAAATTTAAAAAGAAATGTCTACATAAGAACATTACACCAAACTTCATATCCATAAAGATTAGAGACAATTCCATCTCTGCTAACAAAGCCAGAGTCTCAGCAGAAAAAATACGGTTGAAAAGTGAAATTAAATTGTCATATGCCCGTAAGTCAGAAATAAACCGACATTTGTATAAAGCACATTTGGAATTATATTCGTCCATACACCCAGCACAATATTCTGGTATTTACGAGTTTATTGAAAACCAAATCGGCATATTATTGTACCAAAAAAGAAATACCCTCCGTAATAAACTCAATAGTCTTATGCGCAAACAAGTGAGTGAAGTTATTTCTTGTAATCACACGTTTCATCCTAGAGTCATTATAAATCAAATATAGTATTTTCGGAAAAAGAAATCAGCTTGTTAAACAAAGGAATTAATTACAACTTTCCTAATCCTATTAATAATAAGAACATTGTTTCTGAAATATTGCGCTCTGAAGCTACATTGAAATCATTAGACAATGTTGAAACACGCAATTCGGCTAGAGTAATAGTGAACAATAAAATCAAAAGAGTATTCAAACATACCAACTCTTTAAAAACCTTATCTTCTTTAAAGTCCAGACATGAATTTCGTATTGCCTCAGATATCAGGTCGAAGTTAGAGATACACGATGCTCAGATAGCAAAAGCAGATAAGGGGAAGTCAATAATAATTATGAAGAATTCTGAATATATTGACAAAGTAAAACTTTTTATCGATACTAATGGCATTACGAAATTGAACTCTGATCCCACTGTCAACTACAGCAAGTCTATAAAAAAATTGATATCAAATAGTACCGTATTGTTATCTGATAGCGATATTAGATACACAAAGGTCATTAAACCACAAGCCCCATCTTTAAAAGGCTTACCTAAAATACACAAAACAGACGTCCAATAAGACCACTTGTAAATTTTTACAAAAGCTCCTACTTATAGAATTTCGAGAAAAATAGACCGTATAATCAGGAGCGAAATAAAATTTAAAAATAACTATTGTTTGAAGAACAGTTTAGATTTAGTGGAAAAAATTAAAGATATGAAAGTTTTGAAAAGTCATACTTTAGCTTCGTTTGACATTGTCAACCTTTACACAAATGTTCCCATTAATGAAACAATTAATATTTTACACGAAAATTTATTAGAAAATTCCAAACTTTCTGGCTCAGCAATTAACGAATTAATGAGGCTAATTACTGAAATATTAAAACAAAACTATTTCCAGTTTAATGGAGAGTGTTTTATACAGAATGATGGACTTACGATGGGTTCGCCCTTATCATGTATTATGGCAGAAGTATTTTTGAATCACATGGAAAACAAACACATATGTTCCTCTACGAACAAATACCATAGCAAGTTAATCTCTTACCACAGGTATGTTGATGACATTATTGTTCTATTCAATGGCAATAGCAGACAATTGAATCTTTTTAACAACTACCTGAATGGATTACATGTTAAATTAAAATTCACTCTTGAAATCGAAACAAATAATTGCTTAAATTACTTGGATATAACCATTTCTAGGATTTCAGACAGCTTTTCATTTAAAATATACAGGAAGCCAACCACCACAGACCAGACTATGCATAATGACTCCCATCATCCCACTCAACACAAGAGAGCGGCATATCACAGCTTTGTACATAGGCTTTTGTCACTTCCTCTTTCTGCAGAAGACTTTGATAGTGAGGTGTCAATATTAAAACATATAGCTGTGTCAAACGGTTATACTAGTTCCATAATTGATAGTATAGTACATAAGCACAGAAATAAGAAGAAAAACAATATAATAATGCCTGCATTGTTAAACAAAGAAACAAATAAGAAGAAGTTTATCTCCACAGAGTTTGGCAATTTTTTGAATCATACTTTACACAATGAAATAGCTAAAAAAAACGTCACCTTAACTTACTCCACGAACAATAAATTACAGACTAAATTACAACATAAAGTTTGTACCAAAAACTTAGCTGAGTGTACTGGAGTTTACAAATTGAATTGTGACGACTGTCCTAAATATTATATAGGTCAAACGGGTCGTTCATTTGGGAAGAGATTCAAGGAACATTTGCCGAAATCTAAACATACTTCAATAACATCTAATTTTGCTGCACACCTAATTGACTACGATCATAAATACACGGACTTACAAACCAACATGGAGGTGTTAAAATTTTGTGAAAAAAGTAAATGCATGAGTGTAATGAAGAATTTGAGATATACAAGGCAGTAAAAATGGAACCGCATAATGTCCTAAATGACAAGTTATTGTTCAATTCCAACTTAATATTTGACACTGCAATGAAAGTACCAAATGACTGTATATAGGAGTGGGGATTATCATCAATGTTTGGAGGGGATCTTGACCTTAGTTCTGACTCCGCATCTGTGATGACCACATGGGACGGGTGTTCCAATTTGTGTTAAATGTGTACGTTGTTTGTGTGTTTTGTATTTGTGCTGTTATATGTCTGACAATTTTTTAATGTTAATGGCGACCTCTTAGGAGTGATAATTTCACCTGATGATGGATGAGTGATATCATCTGAAACCGCGGTAGTGTGTTTTTTCACATAAGTGGATCACTTGACGGACATAAAAGGTAATATTTTATTATTAATTTATTGTGTCCACTAACTTTGGCAGCATTTTCTTTTCGTTTACTGGTATATTGGATTTAGTCAACTCATTCATCATTAATTTTCATAAGGAAAAGTGCTATTCAAAATTGAAAACAATAAAACGTAATAAAACATAAATTCAAATTTACGCTAACGCTTATGCAAAAAATTGCTTTTCGGATCCGCCTACATGCGATGGTAGTTTTCAAAGTTCCCTTTGACCCCTTAAGCTAAGTATTAAACAAATGTATTCATACTTGCACAAAGGGTTCAGTTATATAAAGTTTCATGCAAATAATAGTGGTAATTAGAAGATTTCAACCATTATACATTCTTATGACTTTTTACAACTATTTTTTGTGATAGGAATATGTATCTTCTTATTACATTGTGTTTGTTACATTAGAAGATATAATAGCTTTAAACGGTTGCAATATTTTCATTTTAAGGGAGTTATAGTGATTTAAGTTTAAAAAAAAATCTTTTCCATTTTATTCCCTAGGTCGGCTTTTGCTAATGAGAAAACGGGTAGAGGTAATAAATTGCATATTTGCTGATCTTCAAATCAACATCTTTGAGATTTTTTTCAAATTCAGTACCTTGAAAGGGCATAATTTCTGGGCTAGTGGTCTGTTTCTCATTATGTCACAATAGTAGCCTATTTATTTATTTTTTTTTTTTTTTATTAGTTTCGTACTAGTTAAAATTCCTTTATTTGAAATCAACAAACCCATATCTCAAAAATGTTCAGTGGCGTGGAAGGTCGTACAATGTCAATTTAAAAATATATAAAAATGCAAAATTGTTGCTATAATATCTCTTACGGTAATGAGTGATGAAGTTCACTTCATTTATTTTGTATTTCTTTTCTCATACATCCTGATCAAATATTATTTGAAAGCCATGAAAAATATGGGTAGCCTATATCAATTATACCAAATGTTCTAATGTACCTTAATATACATAAACAAAATCTAATTTTTAATATTAAATATTTATTTAATTGCTCGGGGCGTCAGCCTATGTTTAATGTTAAACTTGAACAAAATAGTACTGCTCGCCACATACATATCCATAGATATAATTTGAAGTGGTAAGCAAAATTAAGTGAAAATGTTGGGCACTCATTGAATAAAAGTATCTGTGTACATAAAAGAAGAAGTCCTGACCCACAGATTCATAACCAGTGTACAAATAAAAATAATATAGCTAGAGCCTTAAAATACAAAAATACCACTATGTAGGAGTGCACTAAAAAATATTTTACAAAATATTGAGTTTAAGGGTTGAAAATGGTCAAAATACGAGGGTTCACTCACAGCCCTACAACAGATAAAACAGCTGATTTGAATCAAAAGCATAGCAACACAATTCTAGGTGTGACCTATTTTCAAATGCTTTAAAAAACGTGTGTTGGTTCAGAATAGGTCAGACCTAGCATTCATTACCATGGCAACCATAATTTCTTAGAAAATTTCGAATATTTTTCACAACTAACAGATTTTTGTTATTTAAACACAAACAACGAAATACCTATCACTATTAAAGTTATGTCAACTTTATTCTAGACTAGGCCTATTTGAAAAGTTTTAAATAATGGTTTACCGTATCTCATCTTGGTCATATTTTATAATTTGAACATTGCCTCTCTTCTATATAAAAATCAAAAATCTCTGTCCTAATCAGTCGTTAATCCTGTGAAAATAACATAGTATACAGTGTCTTTTTACATTTTCTTCGCCTTGGGGGTTGTGTAATATATATCAAGGAGTATGGCCTAAAGTTGGTAGAGCTTATAGAATTTACAAATACTTTTAAAATTAACAATAAGTTACCTTGCATGCCTCCGCCACGTGACTTCTTTCTTCGTTTTCACTTACGCACTTCAGAGATTATGTTCCATCCTTAGAGTACTTTGAGTACATCCCTCAATCAGAGTTCATCAATGCATTAAAATTTAAAGTCAGAGACACACATAAAACATTTACACAAACACATAAAACAATGCGACCCACGCGTTTTGCACTGTTTCAACGCCGTAGAACAACTAACGTCTTATGTCTATAACTTTACAGTAGGCCTATATTGTTTATTTAAGATCGGTATCATGGATCTTGATAGACGTGTCGTATATTGTATTCGAAGAAAAGCACAATTGGTTGTTCAACAATACGTCATTATTGTCTTTAAAGGCTTTATAAATTTCGTATCTTCGATGGCATCCATATATATTTTCCTTTTCTGCAAATGTGTAATTGTTCCAATTTATTCTCAAAATCTGTATACGAATGGTCTTCATCAATAAGGTGGCGTGCATAATTTGATCTAATGCCATTAATGTGATTTTTTGGCAGATGTAATTAAAACACACAATTAGGCTACAACACTGTAAGCGTTTCCACAAAACTGATTATTTAATTAATTTGTAGAATGGTGACGGGATTGAGACAAACAATAGTGCAATATAAACATTCTTTCCGATAGATCACCCAGCATTGACCTTGAGTGACGGTCTAGCCTACACCCCAGAGCAGCGCCTTAACACTAATAGAAAATCATGATTGCGTAGGGTATGGATCATATTTATTTCTAAAAGAACGATTATTCTTCGTGATCACATAACTAATTCAATCATAAATATATTTTTTAATTGAATATCGCTACGTACTTGACGATCGATTAGTTTGAAATAAAATGCAGGTAACTAAAAGCCTTCTGGGGGGGGGGGCGACCGCCCCCCCCCCCCCCCCCCCCCCCCCCCCCCCGTTGGTGCACCACTGGCTTTACAAATGTTTCCTATTCTGAGTCTGTGTGTTCATTTTCACAGGAAAAACACATGACAACCTTCTTGTTATGAAAGCCACAAACATATGTATAGCATTTGTACCAAACAATAGTAAGCTTGATTCGGTCCTCTTGAAGCTTCAGATGAGCAAGCGTAACATCGCCCTCCGAAGACGGATCAGGTCTGTTGGATGTTTGATGATGAAGTTTTCTGGATAGAATGTGTTCCATTGACATTTCAAAATGTGTATGCAAG
The DNA here is from genome assembly GCA_018207615.1 of Philaenus spumarius. Taxonomy (NCBI): domain Eukaryota; kingdom Metazoa; phylum Arthropoda; class Insecta; order Hemiptera; family Aphrophoridae; genus Philaenus; species Philaenus spumarius. Next base: position 369,261 of record JAGFPH010000720.1, read on the forward strand.
CCAGAGAAGTATTCTGCGAGTCCCTTTCAACATTCAGATGTATCAGATTAATAGAACATCACCTCTAAACCACAGCACATTTCTCGATGTCAACAAAATTTAACTGATGACATGGTTTCCAACATACAACAACGGAATAACACTTCACAACATAATACAAAGTAAATAAATATAATGTATCTACTATAGCTAGTGAGATTATGCACTTATTAGTAGTAGAATATGTTTATTTAACATTAAATCATGAAATGAATTTTTTACCATGGAAAATATAGGTAGAGCGGTTTCCCAAGGGAGGTTATACAGCACCCACATCATATATTTACGTATATAGCACCATCATTTATTGAGATATTTGATTTGTGGCAGTTGAATCTTATAAAGAAAAAGTAATGAAGGATAAATATTTAAGTTTTAGTACAATTTTCTGCCAATCCTAACGTAACACTTTCACTAAAGTTTGTCGACGCGTTTCGGAGTTCCTCCATTATCGAGACCTATTTCAGTACTCCACAAATTATATCTGCTAGGATCCATGAAATAAGTTTTAGTACAATTTTCTGCCAATCCTAACGTAACACTTTCACTAAAGTTAACTTACACTAAGTTAACTAACTTTAGTGAAAGTGTTACGTTAGGATTGGCAGAAAATTGTACTAAAACTTATTTCATGGATCCTAGCAGATATAATTTGTATAATGATAAATATTTGTTTAAGATTTTCCTAAGTCCACACACTGAATAAACAAACATAATCTAAAGTAAGGGCACTTTTAAACCACTCCCCTCCCGCTCCCTCGGGAGACCAATGTTTAAATTATCAACACTTGAGCCCAGACGAGAATCAATAATAAATAACTTAATGTAAGGCACCTCCAAAATTCGTAGTGCAAACAATTATTAACACTTTTAAAAAAATAATGACTACACAGTTGCACTTTTATATGAACTGTATGGTACAAATTTTAAACTGTTATTACTTTATAACATTATTATAGTCGGATTACGAAACAACTCATTCGATAACATTGTCTGAAACTTTATAAATTTAAATTGAATTTCTCTTATGATTTTGTCCAGATTTTAATACAATTATACAGTGCTTTCTTTGAACAAGAATTTGTGCATGTTGTTTAAATATTATCTTTCATGATAATCTAGAGGTTATTTTTCATATTTTTGTTTTAGAGTAAAACAAAAATTTGTTGCTGACCTCAATGAGGTTGTATCATTATCACTAACTCGGCTTTAATAATTGCGAGAGAGTGAATTTCTAAGAATTAAAATCATCGCTAGATTAACACGTCATAAGATATAATTTCATATACAACCACCCCCACATCAGTTACTTGAGACTAAAATGGTGGACAATTCTTTATTGAGGTTTAAGCACGTCACACCTTGTTGCAGAAAGAACGTTTTATTGAAACCAATGAAGTGGAAGACCTTCTTCAGATGTGCCATTTGGGACAGCAATTACTTAAATCAGATTGACTGTGAAAGGAATAACAACCATTGTATGAATTGCTTTGCTCGTGGGAAAACAATCGATAATTTTTTAAGTAAATTATTTATTCAACAAATTAAATAGTTATTTTAACTGGTAAAATATACATTAAGTTTGTTTATAATTACTTTATCTGATAATGCTAGGCGAGGTCGCCCATTGAGTAGCCTACATTAACGTTTCACATTTAGTTTACTACAGTATCGCATCTTGTTACTTAGTCCAAAATTCTACATTTTTTAAATGCGTACACTCAAAAAATGTTTAGTACGATTAAATATTATTTTTCAAATTGTTTAGGCCTATATATTATAATTTGATATCGAATTTTTACACTGCGTTTACGAACTGATCAGTTTTTGCCCATTAGCCTAATAAGGTTTATATACAAATATGTAGAACAGTGGCCGACTTCATTAATTATTATAAATATTTTAAGCCATGTGACTTACCACACATGCGGTATATATAGAATCAAACAAATCAGTTTAGACTCTTGGTTTTAACTGAAAATCCATTTCTTTGTACCAGAACACTCAGTGTACATTTTTCAAACCACAGTGCTCCAAGGAATTTTTTATTTTTTAAGAATAATAATAACTAAGTTGCTGTAAATGTGTTTATTATTTTCTTGTCTACGTATCGTATTTATTTACAGAACAATTTTAAATTCATTGTTTTTACCATTTTAGATGAAAACAAACTTTAAAGACAATAAATGTCAAACATTGTTAGATATTTTTAGATATAAACTTCCTTTTGTCTAAAGTTTTATTTTCTAATTGTTTTATACGAATTTTTTATTAAATTACATGTGGTTTACAAAGGTGTCTCATGTGCAAAATTTGCTAAAATTTCACTTTTTGAAAATAAAATCTGTTATTAATATTAAATCAAGAACCAAAAGAGGCCTACCTTGAAATGGCACGTAATTTAACCTTAAAAAAGATTTAGAATGATGTATTACAAAACTTACAGTTATATTTAAAATTTCTTTAAAGACCACAAAACCAAAATCTTCTTTTGAAGTAAGCCTACTGGATTTTGGAAATATATATATCCTAATTTTCTCTGGTGCAAAATCTTGGTGTTCTAGTGTCTCTAAATTCATTCGTTTGCTCGTTATACAATGCCACAAAGCTGGTCTGTTATAATACCCTAGATGTTTTTCTATTAAAGTTTTCCCGACACAATTATCCATAAAAGATAAAATCTCTAAAGTAAAATATCAGTATGTTTAATGTCTTTTCAACTGTATTTATTTATCATTTTTAAATTAAAGCACTGTGGAAAACACACTTCTTTCAAAAACGATTTAAAAATATGTATAAACATTTTGTTTATGCTCAAGACACTGTATCAAAAAACTTAAAATGGTAAAAATAGTTTATTTATAATAGTTAATAAAGTATATAAAGCTACTTTGTTAATCAGTAATTACTTCGTGCTCATATTTTTGAAAACATTTTGGATTTTTTTTTAAACGAAGTGAAAAAAATAGTGTCTCAGAAGTAAATATTTTTGGATCATGGCTTGCAAACTCATCTGGAAAAGTACACGTTAATACTCGAGAACAACAGAACAATATTCATGAATCAATTATTAGACATGTACTTGCTAGTAGAATCCTGTAGGCTATATTATAATAATTGTATAATAATTTACTTGAGATTTTTGGGAATGATAAGACATTTTTAGTACAATGTTTTTGCACCGTTTGTTTTCTTATTGCATGAAATGAATCCTAAAATCTTTAGACTCGTAAATTGTATCAAAAATGTTCTGTTTCAGAAAATAAATAACTTCCTGGAGATATTTAATCCATACATACAGTTTAAATAAAATTTAAGTGTTTGAATTGTACAGCTTATGGTACAAATATTGTAATAATTATTTTGTTTGAAACTTGGCCGTAGCTATTGTTGTATACTCATACTTCTAACCAATAATAAGATGAAGTAGGCATTGTGTAAGGATTTTCAAAACAGTATATAGTAAAAGATCGGAATATCCTAAAATTGTCATCAAACAGATTGTTTAAATTATTGCATTAATCTTTGTTTCATCAAAACATTCTGACTTTGAAATTTAAGTGAAGACGAGTGCATAATAAAACTATTCAATAAAAAATATTAGAAACCTCTTCGATTCAATTAGAATCTAAAGAAATTCGTACCATTCTTCCACATTACTAGGTGTGAAAGGTTGTTGATTTTTCTTGGCTTTAAAAATCCATCCTATCCTGGATCCACAAGGTCAGCAACGATTACACTCCAGGGAATCAACCCAATACTGTCCCTAAGGACCCATCAATAACTTGGAGGCGTGTAATTATAGCGTTTAACTTCAAAAATATGAGGTTTAGACCAAAAAATACCCTTAAATAATAAGCTGACATGACAGAGGCTCTGATTTCCAGATTAGATTGGAGCTTCTCTTGAGTCAAACTAATTAAGGAGCATTAGTATAATTCCTGCGTAAAACTAGTGACCTAAAACTTGGAAGGATATCAATTAATATCTAATGATTGTAGACAACAATAGCTACGTTGTGGGGTATATTGGGTGATTCTTTCAACCTGGCCACCATTGGAACTTTGGAAAATATTTGTTTTACAATAACTTCCTATGGCTGATTTTCTGTACCTTCTAACGGACAATAAAATCAATATTCTAATTTAGAAAACTCCACCAGTTTCCAATATGGCGTTTACATTTTGTACAGAAATCTCTATTTTTAGTGATGCTATTTTATCTAAAGTAAATGGTACTTTTTTATAATATTATTTTGTTATTATATTAATCTTCATATTGTATTCAAATTTGAACGAAATAAGTAGAAATTATTATGACAAATTATAAGTTGTATAGCAGCGTCACTATTCTGATGTTCACCGATAACTCTCTAAGCCACCACTAACTAAAGCCTTGGTGTTACTATTTTGATATGGTCTATTGATGGCCGTAATCTACTTAGCTTTTCGTTTCCCACAAAATGTTTGCAAAGTCCACTATCAGTTATAAGCCATTTCTATTTTAAACTTAACATTTAAGGGATTATGTTGTATGGAATAATTTAAATAACAGATAAGTATTTTCTAAATCTCTGGCGTCAACCTAAATTGAACAGATAAAAATAGCATTTCTGGCTATCTCTTCTTCTTTTAACACAATTATTAACAGAAAAATCTTAATTTGTACAAATTTAACCAGAAGCATATAAATGTTTGAGTTAGTAATTATTAACCTTCCCATGCTCCATCTCGATCCATAGTCTTAAATTCATTATACTCGGGTGTGCCACCAGCTCCTCATCAGATCTTAGAGGAGTGGGCAGTATACCACCAAATGCAATGCATCCTGGGGGAGACCACAATGACATAGTCCACTGTCTCTTAGAACAAAAGACATCAACTTAGCCTATCGGCGAAGAAGCCATGCCCAGTGAGGAACTGGGTGGTGACACTATCCAAATAGATTCTTAACTACAGCGTTTCACAATATTTCTTCCGCACTTGTAGGATTACTCGAACAACATATACCTCCCCTATTAAAAACCAATTTGGTCGACCCAATTTGATTTTTCAAGATTATTTATACAAATTAAGAAAGAAGAAGATAATTTCGCAACCAATAAACACATTCAAACACAACCTTTTATATTTACGAATTTAGAACTTATGCTTCAGCTTTATACGTATAATCCCATTAAATCCAGTAAATTTAAAGAAGTTAGGAAATATATGGTACTATTTTAATTAAAGAATATACATCAAAATTCTAATATTTGCAATTAATTTAATTTGTGTTTGAAAGCTACAATAGCCCAGTCAATTGTGATTTATTTCAATAAATCTGAAGATTAAAAAATGTAGATCAAGTTCTCTTTCTCACTACATACAATTTTAATCTTAAAATAATTGTTACATTTAAACAGTTTCAGAACTCAAAGTCTTATACTACTTTACTTTGAAGTCAATAAAGTTTGTTTCAACTAACAACTTTGCCAACAACAAACAGAATCGAATTCAAGTTATCAGAATGTGCTCTTCAAAAGTTCTGTGAATGTTTTCTAAGAAATTTAAAAGCTTTTAAAGCCTTTCCATTTGTACAGAACAGAATGCAGTTACACACTGAAAAGTGTTTAGTTTGTAGAACTATAAATATACGTATAAAACATCTGAAGTGAATGGAAATAATAAATTAGTTTAACACAGTTTTGTACCTAATGTTAAAGTATCACAAAGAAACTGCAGTTAAGGGTACTTTATCCTAGTTTGTTTTTTGAAGTATGGTAATTTTCGTTTAAGGTTTTTAATTCTGTATATTTTTACAATGTTATACATATATTTTCAAGTAAAAAAGTAGACTGTTACTATACTTTAATGAACAGGAACAACGCTCAGTAACAGTAATAACAATAACTTAAATAAAGAAAAAATATGCTTAGAATAATTGTTTCGACATCGATTGAAATCATACAGAAATTTCTGTACATTATTAAACTTCCCATCCGTCCCAGCTTGCCCTTCCTCAAAAGTTGTGATCATCCAACAGACCAAATCACGCTACCGGTATTAAAAAATGCAAAATAAGTAATAATATAGATTGTTTATTATTATGTTGCAAACTTCTAGGTGTATTAATTGTACCAACTCTATAGCTGTGTATACAGTGTGAGGTAGAAATCTAGAGCATAATTAATTAAATGGCTCCCCGGGAAAACGTTACAAGCGCCAAAATTAGAGTATGCGGGTTTTTTATGGAAAACTGTTCCTTGTGCTTCTATCTTTCACGTGGTGACATCTACTGGCCAATTTTGTAACTACAACAGGGAATTATGGGTAGATGAAGTTCGCGCTCCCTGGAAGAACGTTTCATATGCAGCGCATAGGCACTAGGCAGTCAGGACCAGAGATAATATTACCAAGAGGAGATAGGCAACTCAATGTTATAAGTTGAAACTATCTTCAGCGCTTCTGGTGGAAATGTAGTGGACTAACAAACAAAGTTTTACTAAACGTAGTACGTTGTATCTATTTTAACCGGTATTGTAGTATATAATTATAATTTATAGGCCTACTATTAAATCATTACTTTTGCATATTTAAGCATTATTCTTTGGCTACTAACTGTGAAATTTATTTTGTTAAACAAAAGTTTATTAAATGACTCTAGAATAAATTGTCATTTAATAATACATTTTGTCTATAATTTAAAACACAGTAGTAATCTAAGAAAAATACTTAATTTCAAAAGTAATCACATAATATTAGGCTGTAAAAATTAAAATAATGTAATATTTATTTAAATTTATAACACTTATAAATTAACATATTATTATTTGAAAATAGCTTTGGTAAAAGTATTATTGAAATATATTTGACCACTTGTAGATAAAGAAATCTTATTTCTTAGTACACTCAAATTAAGTGGATGCACAATGGTTTTAATTAATAATGGTTTTAGACATTTTTAATCATAATTTTGTCTTTATAAAAATAAAAGAGAATGCATTATTTTTGTTGTCAGTAAAGAAAGCACTCACTAGAAGGATAGTAAACAAATAATAACATTTTTTTAGATAATATAAATTTATTAAAACATTATATCACCTAGATATATAATCAATAATATTCACATTAAATTTTCTTGAAAGGTTTATAGGAGCCGATGACGGTAGAGAACCTGTAACAAACATACCAGCCAATTAGAATTTTTTCAAACAAGGTATTACATAATGTAAAATGTTGTTAGAAGCTTAATTTAACAAAATGATAAAAAAGTAGAATGATGTGACAATTTGGCTTTGAATAAATAGGAGGAACTAAGTCGCCTTCCTGAGTTGTAAATAAACCTTTAGTTTGCATTGATCAAAATTTGATAGTTAGAAAGTGCAATGTTATCTTCTAGGCTATTTAACAAATTTTGTGACTCTTACATTTCACTGTTCTTTAAAAAAAAAAAAAAAACAGAATCTTATGTTTCAATATATACATAAAAATTAACCCCTTTTATGATTTATCATGACTTAAAATGTTTCAATACCTTGAACGTAGTGTTTGTATCTTAATCTTGACATTGTTTATTGCCTGTATATGTCATACTTAATAATAGTTTGAATTATATATATGGCCATATTTATTTGAATTTTAGATATAGATAGCCTTGCTTTTATAAATAGTTTGACTACTTTCTTAACTAGAAAATTCTAACTACATTACAAGTGAAAAAATTATTGCAAAATAAAACTAATACAGTAAGACCTCGACAATCCGGCACCCTCGGGAATCCGGTGATGCCGGATTATCGAAAATGCCAGATTATCGAGGTCTTCCTTTAAAATGGTTTAGACAGGGAATAAACTATAAATAAACGCACATGTACTGTATATGAACAGGTAAATTACACGTTGAAACAACGTAACATTAACTACGTAGAGAAATTGCCGCTAACTAATAAATTTTAAAAGACTAAAACAAAATCATTTTGTACATAAATATCGTGCGAGTGACTCGCTGATGTTATAATTTTGATCATAGCACCATGCTTCAAGATGATGAAATATTTTTCCTATAATAACCTGATTAATTTTTTATAAGACATATCTAGCCTTTAAAATAATTTTAAAGGTTTAAAATAATTTTAAACAATGAGAGCACATTGTTTTGAATCGGTTCTATTTTTAAGAGAAATTTTGATTGAAATGTTTGTTTTGGACAAGTTTATTGAGCAGTAGATTTTTACACACTGTTTTTAACGGATGCGGAGCCATCTGACAGTGTAGACCGGGCTTAAATCACTCAATGATTACAAAAACTGCTATTTTTAACGAGTGCAAATTTTCAAGATGATTGATGCCGAACTATCGAGGTCTTACTGTAATAATAGAAAATTCTGTCGCAAAAAATAAAATTAATCAATTCATTATAATATATACTTTCTCTTACACATGTTTAACATACAAAAACCTAAATAATTATAACTAACTTACCAAGTCGAACTGCATACATAATAGTAGATGCTACAGAGTGACTTAAAACCTGAGCTGCTTTGGCGACTTTCATTTTTTGGGTTCCTATAGGCTCCAAATGAGAATCTTTCAGCTTATGTAGCATACGGAACTCTGCTGAATATTTATCCAAATCGTATGCAGTTCTAATGTCATCTCATCTGCCAACTCCATCAAAGTCCAGACTACCTGTAATTAGTGAAAAATACAGACAATGTAAAAATTATTGATTTATATGTGCTACATTAATATTTTTTATATTAGTTCTGAAAGTAAACTTAACTCCAGTAGGGCTTCTAGCAAAATGATTTTTTGTACATGTATGTCATAAATTTTAAAATGAAATAAAATTGCAATTATTGTTAACCGTGGGACTTTTTGCTCAGAAATAACAAATTATTGTATAACCATGCTTTAATTATAGTGAGTTGAACAATTTGTTTTTGTTTTTTGTTAGGCTATATTGAATTCATAAATTAGGCCAAGCCTAAAGTCAAATGTAACACAATTATACACAATTAAATAGTAAAATGTTATAGCCTAAGGTTCTGTTGCTGGCTAATGTAAAATGCTGGCTAAATTACAGAATAAACTGTACATAAAACTATATTTCCAGCAATTTTAAAATGAAATAAACACAGAATTATAATTATTAAAATATTCAGAACAACATATTATAAATTAAAAAAAAAAATACAGCCTATTTGAAATTAAAAAACAATCCATGTGTATATAGAAAACTTGATTGGATGAAATAAAGGCCAAGAGAAGGTGGTGACATAATTGCACCCGGGATGCTTTAACAAATTTGTTTATAATTACATAATTTTATACACATACTATACTTCAAATACTGCAATAAAATATAAGACACCACAACTTTGTCCTTACCTGAAGTAACTTTACATTTCACGTGCTTCAGCAACATATTTCTTGTAGATTTGAGCAGATGAGGAAGATCGTAAATGGTGAAGATAGGATTGCCAAGATAGATGCTGTACAGTAGTCAAGGGTGGCAATAAGGATAGAATGGCTCCGCAATGTAACGTCTGCCTTGTCTCATCCAAAAAATCTTCATTTTTGAAATGCTGGTCACAAATATAGCCAAATGGACGTTTCGCTTCCAGATTAATGGAGTTGTTCTGAGTAAACGAAATCCATTGTTGACATCTAAAATAAAATAAAATAGTATATAGAGATATTCCGTTCAAATTTCGTTTAGTTAATACACTTTTCATACATGTTGTATATTTTTTATTTAGCGGTACGGTAGGCTATTAATTAGCCTACCTACAATATAAATTGGGCTAATGCTTTTTCATTATTTTATTGTTAGGATATAAATTAAGTAAAACTTGTTTTTAAATCATATTTTAAGACTTAGAACTTTTAATAACTTAAGACTTTTAGAAATAGATTTGAACATTACAATTACGTACTAGAGCATTTTCTTGTGTATACATCAACTCTGCCGCAATATGGTGTACATTCGTATAGTAAATTTGAGCCTTTATTTTATACATAGCATAACCAAAAACACAATGTTTAGAACAATCAGTAGCTGTAGCTGAAACTGCTGGTTTATATTCTATAAGCCTAAATAAACAAAATTGAGTAGGCTAAATATATCTTCTTAAATTAAAACATTCTATCTCAATTAAGAGCTGAGAAAATCCAATTTAAAGGTATTGACGTTTACCAAAATTAGCGTTTTTTCCCAAACTTTGTAATTTTATATCTCAAAATATACTTGACAAAAAAATTTAAATTTTGGAAATAACCCTACTTTATGGACTAGAATAACTAGTGTACTACAACATTTCATGAAGTTCTGAAGAGGTCATGTTGAAAACAAATACTTCATGTGTTCATTTCATATGGATTGACCCTACAATCTTTCTGTAGGTATCATTATAACCTTTACAGTGTATATTCTACATACAAATATATATTTTTCTATTGTCATATGAAAAGGCAATGCTATTTATTATAGTGTATCTTGTATACTCTACAACTTGTATATATGTGCATCAAGTATAAGGCATCATCTATAACAATAATGGGCGTAAGTTTACTATTCGACCCTAGTATAATATTTTTTCGCGTAACTTTACTATTCGACTATAGCCTAATATTATTGCAGACAACGACGTTGTTTTACATTCTACTGTTAAATGTTGAATACAGATAAACATAATGTGACTAAATAGGTAAGGTTAAAACCTTTTTGGTATTTTTTGTATTATTATTTTTGCATCTCTGTTGCCATAGTTTATCCTAGAGTTGAATAGTAAAGTTGTGGCCTATGTTTGCAGACAACGACGTTGTTTTACATTCTACTGTTAAATGTTGGATACAGGTAAACATACTGTGACTAAATACTCATAGGTTGGAACCTTTCAGGATTTTTAAAAAAACAAGAATAAGTTTATATTAATACCTGAAGGTAGCCTAATTATTACAAGTCGTTTGAACTTACATTTAAATAATCAATTTACATTATTGTAGTAATGTGGCATTATAGGGTAGTCTAAAATGTAAAAATACTGTACTTTTTAACACAGCCTAGATTAAAATGCTAGGTCTATACAAATTAATTCCTGTGCTATTAGTATACAAATCATACTTACAGTGACCGATTTCTTTTACTTTGCAATGGGAAATTGAAAAAAGTGCTTCTTCTGTTATTAGTTTGAGCATTTAAGCACCATTTAACATAGCACAATTTTACTCTACCCATTTCTTACAAAATCATTCCATTTTGCTAACCGTTAATTCTCAAATACTTAAAATAGCCTATTTAAAAAAAATACTTAAAATAAGTCTAGCCTAAGCCTTAGAATTTTTATTTGTCATTACACAATCTAGTTGGTAATTATAGGCCATTTGTACTTCCATTTAATACTGTTTTAACAAAGCCTAGAATAAAGGTTATAAAGATTAATTATTGTATTCAAACCATACTTACAGTGTCGGATTTCGTTTAGTTTTGTTTGGTAACGCAAAAAAATTTCTTCCTGTCTCATTAATTTGCGAATTCAAACATCCTTTCACGTAACAAACTTTAATTTTATCCATAATTCAATTATAATAAAACAGTGTCCGCTATTCTTGCATTACTTTTATTTAAAAAAATAAACGTTTTCTTATGACGTCATCCACAGTTTGTGCGATACCAACGCTTCTGGTGGAATTGTAGTGGACTAAAAATTGAAACTGTAACATGGAACACGTTTCCCTATATTAGTTATCCCACCCTGGTCAGGACCATGTCTTCACCGGTGTCAGGCCTTGTTAAGCACTTAAATAGAGGCAAAAAGCGAAAGTTAAATGTAGATTCTTGGAAGAAGGAAGTTAAAAAGAGTCGTAGGAATAGTGGGAAGGAGTATTCAAACTACAAGAATGAAGTAGTACCTGAAAGGACCTATTTCTGAGGTAAGTGGAAAAACGTTACTTGTGCTAGGCCTACAGTTAAACACAATAATAACCTTTGTAATCCAGACCGATTAACGAAGACGTAGGTATTTAATTTTCATTTTTAAATATTTTTTACTTCTACATTATAACCTATCTGTTCTCAATTTATTGTTACTTTCATGTTTGCCAAATTTATTAGTAGACTATTTTTCAGCAATTTCGTAATGCAAACGATAGGCTCGTTTGTGTTGCAATTCTTAAAATTCCCATTCCACATAATTTTGCTATGTAATATAGTATTCAAGAAATATAACCATCCTGAACTAATATAGGGGAAGGTGGCCCAAAATGATCCATGCGGGTAAAACGATCCATACCGGTTTCAAACCAAACAGGTAGTGCTATCTATGTGTTAGAGTGTCTACTATTTGGCTTTGACTATGAAGAATCAGTTGGTCTCATCTAGTAAGTGTAGACGCATGCATCTTTCCGAAATCGAAAAAACGTTAATTTCAAAGGATTTGTTCTAAGGTAAGCACTAATTTCTTTGTTCAATACTTAGAAATATGTTTCATTTAACGGAATGTTACACAGTCTAGTTGAAAGAGTATATTGTTAGCTGTAATATTCAGTTTCTAAATTTGCAATATCCAATAGCGTCTTCCTGTGATACAATCTGAAAGTGTTCAGCCATGTTGCCGGGCAAAATGATCCCTCATGGCCTCATGTGGATCATTTTACCAGCAAGGAATCATTTTGCCCAATTATGTCGGTTTTTAGAACGAAGTTACGTTTGGATAAGTTACTGTTTCCATACATTTAATGTTATTACAATAAAGCTGTAGAATTAATTGTAACATCAAAGCTAAGATGGAAAACACAGTTAAATGTCCATTCATTGTAAATTCATTCAATAATCATAAAATGTTGCTTCATGTTAGTCGTAAAATGGTTCATAACATTTTGGTTAGTCTAGGCCTAACCTACAATTAATTATTGTGTGTATGTTTAATTTATTTTACCTGCCGTTTAACATAATAATAATCTTTCAATTGCGGTTTATTATTAGTTTGTTTTTTAAACACACAGTTAAATGTCCATTCATTGTAAATACATTCAATAAACATAAAATGTTAGTTCATCTGTCTAGGCCTAACCTAAAATAATTGTGTGTACCCTATGTTTAATTTATTTTACGTGCTGTTTAACATAATATTAATCTTTCAATTGCCGTTTATTATTAGTTTGTTTTTTAAACACACAGTTAAATTTCAATTCATTGTAAATACATTCAATAATCATAAAATGTTGGTTCATCAGTCTAGGCCTAACTTAAAATTATTGTGATGAACTTCGTTCCTTTAACACAGTATATTTAAAATTTGTAATCATTGTTTCAGATGGTTAATCGTTACAAACGGAAAACCGAAAGGCAGAACTGGGACCCTAGTAGAATGAAGGAGGCCATGGCTGCTGTCAACTGTGGTTTAGCAGTTCGAACAGCTGCTATCAAGTTTGGTGTGCCTAGGATGTCACTTAAAAGGCGAATTAAAGGTATGAACATTACAGCTATTGATGATATGAAATTGCTTGGAAGTAAACGCCTTGTTTTCACCATGGACCAGGAAGCAGAATTAGTGAATCACATCTTGAATATGGAACAAATAATGTATGGCTTCACTATCATGGACGTTAGGAAACTTGCGTACCAACTAGCAGAGATGAATAATATTAAGCATCCTTATTCTCATGAAGAAAAAGCTGCAGGTAGAGATTGGATGATAGGATTTCGTAAAAGACATCCTGAACTTAGTCTACGAACACCTGAGTGAACTTCACTTGCTCGAGCCTCAGCATTCAACAAGCCAGTGGTAGAAAAATTATTTTCTATATTACAGGACGTAATGGATAAGACTTACTTTCCTCCACACAGAATTTTCAATGTGGATGAAACTTCCATCAGCACAGTCCCTGGTAGAAATTGTAGGGTTCTTGCTGAAAAGGGGAAAAGACAAGTTGGTCAGGTCGTATCAGCGGAACGAGGGCAATCAACTACAGCAGTCATTTGTACTTCAGCATCAGGTTACTTTGTTCAACCCATGCTAATTTTTGCACGCATACGAATGAAACCGGAGCTAATGAATGGGGCACCACCAGGTAGTACCTATTGCTGTAATGAATCAGGCTGGATGAAGTTGGAGACCTTTGAAAAGTGGTTCGATCATTTTATAATGCATGTTAAACCAACTGCAGAAGATCCGGTATTATTGATTCTCGATGGGCACCTTTCGCACACCAAGAATCTCGCGGTTATTGAAAAAGCCAGATTAAACTTCGTGACTATTCTATGTTTACCTCCACATTGTACGCACAAACTCCAACCACTGGATGTAGGAGTTATGTTTGCATTGAATACTTGGCATGAAAGCATTAAAAAAGTGGTTGACCAACAGCAATAGAAAAAGTGGTATTGGGATAAGTGATATTGCAAAAATCTTTGGTGAAGCTTATTTGGAAGCATGTGTGCCATTGAATGCTATCAATGGATTAAAAAAAACCGGAACTGTCCCTTTCAACCAAATGTCTTCTCAGAGATAGATTTTGTTGCTGCAGAAGTTACAGATAACCCATTAGCAGATATCCCAAGTAATCCTCAACTTCAAGAACCAGCTGTAAATGTTGGAACGTCATTTCAAGAGCTACAACCGATTACTACTGTGACTTCTCCAGAAAAAGACAATCAACCTGTCTCTAACCTTACTCAAGCTGTAGGTCAGAATACTCCAATTATTTATTCTATTAATCCAATACCTGGCCCTAGTCACCAAACCTGTATGTTAACCTCTCCGAAAACGTGTGATATTTCCACAAAGTTCTCTATTAGTCCCTCCGATATCCAACCATTTCCAAAGAAGACTGAATTACTCACTTCCCGCCAAAGGAAATCAATCGGCAGTGCAATTTTAACGAGCAGTCCATATAAAGACCAACTTCTTCAGGAGAAGAGAAATAGAGACGAGAAGGAGAAGAAAATACATGCAAGAGCGAAGAAAGCTGAACAGAAAAGAGAAGACAAGACGTGGAAAAAAGAAAAGGATGCAAAAAAAAAACAAAAATGTTAAGCCTAAAAAAAATATCTTTAGAAAATTGACCTATAAAGATGGTTCATCGTCAACATCAAGTGAAGAAGATAGCGTACCATATCAAGATACAGATGATGATTTAATAATGGAAATAGATGACAACGAGTGTTCTGAGTGCTTGGAAAAATATGAAACAACGAAAGCTTTATGTGATTGGATTAAATGTTTAAAATGTGGACGATGGTTACACGAATCTTGTTCGAAATTCGAGGGTAAATGTTCAGTGTGTGGTCGGGCAGAAGTTTTATTAAAAAGAAAAAATTAAAAGAGCAAACTATAAAATTAGTTGATTAATATGTTGCACCACATTATGCAAATGTAGCCCTATGCTTTGAATTATTCTATTCATTTTATTATTATATTCTAAACTCCTCGAAATACTATTTTTCAAGTAGAATTGCCATTTTCCAAGTACAGTTTTCTAATCATACTTTTATAAATAATGTGTATTATTATTATTTTCTAAATTTTCAAAAATGTAGCATAATGTTAGTTTCCTTTAACAGGTTTTGATGTTAGATATTAGTTACTGAATATTTCATTGTAAACTTTTTTTTAATGTATTGAAAGTAAAGTTTTTTGGTCAAAATTTTGAATTAATGTGTATTATTATTTCATAGCAATACTGGATACATCAAATGTGGTTGTAACTCCTATTTCAGATATTATATGTTCGGCGAAAGGTTCAAATTGAAAGGTTTTTCAATAAGGATCATTTTACCCTTATCATCGGATCATTTTGCCCTATGATGAGGGTAAAATGATCCTTTGAACATTTTTTTTTTCAAACGTAATTTACAAAAAGTTTTTCTTGATTTAAAATTGTGAAAAAATATGAATTGAATGGGCAACTTACCATAGAAGACACTGGTAATTTATCAAAATTGTGTTTTATTGCATTGAGAGTTCACATAGATTTACTTCTTAAAGGGATCATTTTGGGCCACCTTCCCCTACTGGATCTAGCATTTAAAGAATAAATTAACCAGACTTAAATGTTATTCCTGTTTACTGTATGGACTGTTTGATTTCAGGATTTCACATGTTCCTGCACACACGAGGGCTGCAAAATCATACCTTTTGATGCTCTTCAATTCATTTTACGATAAGACATACTCAGAACAATCCTGCTACTTGGCATCTCTGATGGAAATTTCTGAACCTGCTCGACGTAGAGTTGAAGAGGGAACTTCTCAACGTCACTGTACTGTTACGTACCGATTGAACATTAACAAAAAGAGCATTCAGGTATGTCAAAAACATATTTTATCCATATTCAATGTGACAAAGCGTAAAATTCAAAAGAGTGTTGAAAAACTTAAATCAGGAAAAAACTTGAACGACTTGCGAGGTAAACACAGCAACCGCCCTCACAAAATAAAGGACGATGATATCACTTTGGCAAAACAACACATTGCTAGCTTTCCATCCCAAGAAAGCCATTATGGGAGAAATTCTAGCAAAAAACTTAACATATCTAAAATGCACGAGCTGTTCTTAAAAAAGTACCCAGAGTCTAAAATAAATCTTCACAAATACAGAATGATTTTTAATGAGGATTTTAATCTCAGATTTGGTGTCCCAAGATCAGACACATGTACTGTATGTGACAAACGTTTTGTTCACTTATCTGCAGCTGATGACGAACAAACCAGAAATCGCATTATAAGGGAAACACAGCTG
>JAGFPH010000720.1:386121-403978 GCA_018207615.1 Philaenus spumarius
TTTGAAAAATTTTGAAAAACAACCCCCTTTATGGCCAAAAAACCCCCAAAAATCAGTTATTATTATTATTATTATTAGCTAAACGAGAATTTTTAGAAAGATGCGGGTTTTTGCATATGGTAGGGCACATTAAAGGCTACAAATAAGCCAAATTTTATCAAAATCGTTAGAGCCGATTTTTATAAAAAAATAATAACTGTATTTTTGGGGGTTTTTTGGCCAAAAAGGGGGTTGTTTTTCAAAATTGTTCAAAACCCTTTTTCGTGCATCTATACAGGCGTACTGGACATGTCTGGTGCAAATTTGGTTGAAATCGATCGAATAGTTTTCTCTCTAGCTTTGTCTACATACAGACATACATACAGACATACATACATACAGACATACAGACATACAGACATACAGACAGACATTTTGTAAAAACCACTTTTTTGGACTCAGGGGGTCCCAAAACGGATATTTCCACAAAAATCTCAACATCGATTTTTTTTGCGATCACTATACTTTCTCTATACTATAGTATAGTGAGAAAGTAAAATGGGTGCGCTTTTAAACGTCGATTTGTACGCTCATTCTCAGTGCGCGCCACCATCGATGTACGCTGAAAAGTGTTGCCAAATGTACGCCCATGCTGCTCGGCATCCGACTTCTGACCGAGCGTACAGCAGCTAGCACTGTACGCTGGGTTCCGTGCGTAGATCAGCGCTCTGTTTAGAAACAAACTTACACATTTATCTAATTCTAATTTAATTATTGTGTATTAAAGAGCTAGACTATGCTTTCTGGTATAATTACTAGAAATATTACCTATCCAAAGTGCTATATTATCCTATAAATTAACTAAATAATACCTTAAAATATGACCCACATATTACCGAAGAATTAGACCCCAGTAAAAAGTTCGGGGACAAACAAGTTTAGCCACAACCTAATAAACGTATCATTTTACAATTCAATAATATTACTTATTATTTGTACAACAAACGGTTTTCAACATTTATTATACATTGAGCTTGTTTTTATTGAAAACATCTTTATCACAAAACTACGTTGTTCCAATTAATTTTTAGTAGTATTAATTATACTAAAATTAATCCAATTATTAATTGTAGTAATAATAAAAACTACATTTTGATACTAGCCTACTGTATTTACAAGTATTACATAAATAAACTTTTAACTTATTATTTAAAAAAGTACGTCAGCAAGTTTATTCATGTACCTGTAGTGTATTCATGTGGTAGTAGTGTATTGTGCCTATTAATATTAATGACAATATAAAACACCAAAGACAAGATACACTTTTCCTTATTTGTATCGCTATTGATATTAAAATCAATAATTAATAATATCTGATCTCTATAATTTAGTTAGTGCTGTAAACGTAAACTATGTTATCATTGTACTCCAGGAATGTTATTGACAAACGATAGGTTATTTAAACAAAATATACATGAACTTTATTATGAATATTATTAATCACAGTGTGATGAAAAGTATCGTTCATCACACGGGCCAAAAGTAGCTTTTCGATCCTCGCTCATTTTCTGACTTCGGCTTCGCCTCGGTCGTTAACTTGAGCTCGTATCGAAAAGCGTCACTTTCGGTCCTGGTGATGAAATGTACTATTAAATCATATTTTAATAACAGCTGTTGTTGCAGATACTGTACAGACTAAATTTAACTACAACTAATATTTTAAAAAAGGCCTGAATCATATAAGAAAGGGAATTAAGTAATAATGTAATTACACTAATGCTTCATCTTCATTTGTGCCTGAACGTTACAGTGCTCCAAGAAGTTAATGAGTAAACAACACAAAAGCACTTTCAAATATAAATTCTACTTACTTATTTCTTTGTGCTTAGTCAGAACTAATGTGGTTCGTTGCACTTTATAATTATTGACACATAAATACAGTAAATTTAAAAACCTCTGTTACACATGTTACTTTTTTCAGGTAGTATCTAAAAAGGTTTATTAATTTTAAACAAAAGAATGTAAATACAGCAATGTTATTTATTTTTTTTAAATCACAAACATAATAATATGTTCCTTATTTAATGTTTTTAAATGTTCAATCACACTCCCGATTTTCAGTTACCATACTTCTAGTTTTTTTGTAGTTGATAAATCACATTTATTAAATTGTCAACGTCAATTTCTCTCTCTTTTAAGATATTGGCTAAGGCCAGGCCATTGAGTCGGAAATCCACCATTGTGCTCCTCAGGTACATCTTAAAACTGTAGAGCTCTTTCTGCCGTTGCAGTGGTTACTGGCTCATAGCTCCTATACAATGGTTAATTTATTTGAATTCGAATTACGACTAAAACCTACTTTTATAATACCAGTACATAACAATTATTAATTACTTCGGCTCGCATTAGAATGCCGAAGTATTGAAATCATGCGGTAATTTTTTGTGCGTCTGTTTTCCTGAGTACACGATATAAGCACTCACAGATGTCGTAGAAAACTTCTGATGGTACCAAAATCTTCTTAATTTTATTGCGGAGAGTTAAAAAGCTTTTGAGCTTTCTAGCGTGAGTCGTAGCGCGTCGGGGACACGTTTTTGGGTTAAAATTTTGAAATTAATAGGTAAAAATTATGAAAACACAGTGTGGGGTATCGTTTTATATGTTTTGGGGTACGGGAAAACTGATTTTGAGAGTTTAAAAGTCGTAGCGTGTCGGAGTCAAGTTTTTTTATCAAAATTTTGAAAAGATTGTGTTAACATTTTGAAAATTCTGTGAGGGGTATCGTTTCAAATGTTTTTGGGTAAGGGAAAACCAATTGTTAAAATTAAAAAGTCGTAGTTTCAATTCGTGTGTTCTGTACGGACGAGCCCAAGTCGCGAAAAAGTGTTCCATCTTTTCACTAGTTTTACCGTTTAAATTATACGGTAAAATGAAAAGTAACAAAACCCGTCCATTTAAAGTAATGTAGGCCAAACTATGGCACAAAAATTTATTAATTTTTAGTTTTTCTAAAATTGTTTTATATATAACGCCACTAGGTCTGGCAACGTTTTTCGTCTGTCTGTATGTACGTTTGGTGTGATTTGATATATTTCTGTTTGGTTTTTCGATGTTTGAATTTTAAGGGTAGTTATAAAAGTAAAATTATAAAACCCAATTCATTCAAAATCGACTCAAAATTCTGTGAAAAACTCTGTTTTAATTTTTTGCGCAAATATCCGTTTTAAAGTCCCGTGAGGCAAATATCGGTTTTTGCAAAGTTGTATCTGTTTGCATGTTCGGTGAGCTATATAGACTAAACGATATATTTGAATTTCATGAAATTTGGTTTGTAGGTTTGGTTTAGAGACATCTCCAGGCATTTAATTTTTTTTATTTATAAGGGTAGTTTACCCGTGTATTTATGTAAATTTACCGGTTTATTTCTTATGTGAGAATTAAAACGCTAGTTTTGGGAAATGCATACCCTTATCCGTGGAAAAATCCAAATGCAGTTTTCACCTTTAGTAGTATTTAACGTACTCAACAATTTGATACCACTCGCGAATCAGTAAAGATATCAGTTGTAAACATAACCTAACCTAACTAAACAATCGTACAATTAAATTCTAAAATCTTAGAAAACTTTTAGGAACTCTGTTGTTGCTATTTTTTAGTTTATAATACAATTTGAAATGTTGCTTTTGTTTTGTTCTAAATGAAATATGCATACTTATTTTATAGTGTTGTTCATTTTAATAAGTGATACGTTTTTGAGCAACTGTTTCACCAACGTGTACAGAAGCACTATTGCTTGATGGTAAATATTTATTCATAGTAAAATTAAGTGTGACCGTTTTCTGATGAGTAATCTATTGAATATACCTAATATGTACCTGTACCAGTTATTAATAAGTACCAGTTATTAATAAATTTGTCATGGTATGTATACAGTTATTATATTGTAATACCTACCGGTATACATATTATTATTTGCATTGTTTATATATATTTTTAATTCATCAGTGCTGTTTTTTGTTGTTGAAAACCAGTTAGACAGTCTGATAGCGTGGTATTTTATTATATACTGTATACTAAAAATAAACAATATTACCAATTACTTTCGCAGGAATTAATTTGCCAGTTATTATTTTACATATTATCGCAATACCTTCTGTAATATTGAGCTTAATGTATATTGCTATACTTGTCATTGAATTAAATACAGTTAACGTTCATGAGATAGCTAAGTCAATTATTATCACGCTACCGATATTTAAAATAATAAAGATAAGTTCTAATCAGTCAAACAGACCCAAGAAACCAGTGCACACGGTAGAACAGTAGGACACGACCCTGTCACATCGACGTGACCTTGATCAGTACTCACTCGCCCCCACCTGCCCAATCATTGAAATTTTTATGAAATACCTCAGTTATCTACTGCCCTATCGGTCGCACCAAAATTCATGTCGAAATATACAGAACTTTAGTACATTCGGTTATTAGTGATTTTTCGAACAGTTGTAATCATTAACAATCAATAATAAAAGAAATGAATGAAATGAACCATCTAATTAATAATCATGTACATATTCCAAGTTGAAATCTAGTTACCATAAATAAATAATATCCCAGACTTTTGCCTCACCATGTATGCACTTTGATAATAGTGAGTAAACTGGGTACGGTGATTCTTGTCTGTAATAGCGATTTTGTTGAAAATAGAATTGGCAATTACAGTGTCCACTCGTTACATGGAAAGTTTAATTGAGAAGCCGTTAAGGCTAAACATCCCTGAAAAAGTTTTGTTTTTGGCCCGATAGATGGCAGCACCTCTGAGGCAAATTTGTACTACGAATAATTTCCATAATTATTATCCGATTTTTGTTTTGTAAGTTATTTTGTAAATGATATGAATAAAACATTCACGCTATTGTGATGATTTTTTTTTTAATTTATTTATAAAAAAGTTTTATACAGATTTTTTTTTGCTGTAATATTTTGTTTAAATCGCAGGTAGTCATTTTGTAAATACAAATTTTAAACGAATTTTGCCGTTTTCAGATATTAAATCGGTCAAATGGTCGTATCGGAATCGTTTTTTAAAGATATTATTATTATTTCTCTCACGCTCCGGTTCCCTCCTCCCGCCGCGTAGCACATCACTCCCCCCCCTCACCAGCCAGCCGCTCTGCCCTGCGATGCAACTGTAGCGTTCGTCAACTCACTCACTACTCGCATTCATACTCTGGCCGGACACACTTACTAGACTAGACTACTGATTACGACAGGTGTTTGTTATCATTCTGTTAAAAAGTATTTTCTGTAAGTCGAAAAGAGACATCTAGAATAAATATAGAAAAATATACAGTAGTTCAAATTAAAGGATTTATGAAAGTAGGCCTATATACAGGTTCTTTGGCCATACATTATTCAATAACACCAGGGTATGAATAATATTACCCTATAACGTTAGTTATTTGTTTCAAATAAAACTTATATTTTAATACATGAAAACGATAAATAAATAAAAAATGAATAGTGCAAAATACCATGTATTACACGTGACAGTCATAAAATGGACTGTTTCAATAATACAATAAACCTTTTTTCAAGGATATACACATACGGTACATATTTTTATCTTTAATACTATTTGGCCATTAATGTTTCGCCATTGAACTCCGCAAGAGAAATGGTTGGTTCACGTATTGGCATACTGCTTAATCAATCAAAATGCTTAATTGCGAAATTTTCCTAAAGTAATAAGTTATTACCGTGGTCAGCATTCATTTTGCCAAAATAAAACCATTTTATTCTAAGCCTATTGCAGCAAACCTATACGTTCTCAGTCACTCTGAAAAAAAAGTAGGTATATTGATATGTTTAACAAAACCTTGAAACTTGTAGAAATGAAAGAAATGAAACTAGTATTTCAGGCATTCCACCTTAAAGTAAGCCTGAGGTGTAAAAATAAAAATAAAATATAATATAATTCAATATGTTGCATGTCAAGGTGAAAAGTTCTACTTTAATAATATGTTCAACATTTTTAGCAAATTTTGATATTTGTAATTAGTTTAAGTTCTTTGTTCTGTGAGTATCAACAGCTATCCTCCGGAAATGTTTTATTCTGTGAACTTAGCAGCACTGCAATAAATATGAAACAGCTGATCTAGTGATTGAAGTTGCTACAGAAGATAGCTGAAAGACTTCTCTAACTATTAATGCCATAATTTAAGATAATATATTGTCTTTTCATTTGAAATTTGCCTTTAAACTTAAGTAATACGTGATGTGACACCCGCTACATTTTTTTTTTACAAAAGTTAGTATTACAAAATATTACAAAATGAACAAACACCTTAGGAAAATACTTTTACTGTAAAAGTAAGAGGTTTTGTTTCCCTAATGTTTTGGTATTATTATTTTAATTTTAGTTTTATAATTTAATGAGTAATTCGCGTGACGGGTGTTACATAATTTAATGTAATGGGTGTTACAATTCAACACAACTCACAACCATTCAGTGTTTAGTATATGTATGTTAATTTTAAGTAGAATTTAAACACATAGCCCTATTGAGAGTTTATTAATTTTGGTAGCAACACTTAAAAAGTTGAGACAAATATGATATTTTAAATACAATTTAACACGATAACACCTTCAAATTTCATACTGCGAATTTCCTATTTGTAATTCCAGAATGAATCTTTTAACATATTTACCAATGAATACTTAAATAAGTATTCATTGTATTTACTGGGCAATGAATGTTAGGCGTATCTAATTATTTTATTTATCTTTAAAGTATTAATTCTATTACTATTACACCTCATACATTTTTTTCTCACGATAAAATGATGAGTGACGTTGTAAAGTGTCAGCAGCATTTGCAAAAAGCCAGAGAGTGAGATAAAAAAAAAAAGAGAAGAGAACAATACACTAAAAGAAGAACAACTTTAAAAGATCCTAAGCAGAGTAAAAAAATGTAGGGAGAAAAATAAGAAGCGCAATTATCATCAATATCTCAGATTTCGCTGGGATATTAAATATCATATTCTGAGAGATGACAAATTTAAGAATATTTTTGGCAAATTACAATAACCTACAGTAGCCCAAAGGACTTTTTACAATTCTTTACGAGTTTCCACTAGCAGTTGATATTTTTGAAAAATGAATGCGCTTATGAAGTTCCAAATTGTTAATTCTAGAATTTGATTTAGCGATTATTTTGTTTTTATTTAAAGTTTTAGGCCTATTATATTAATTTTTGATAGGGGCATATATAAGACTGATTTTTAGTAAGTCTAATTCATAATAGGCCCTAAGGCATAGTATAAAAAGTACTGAACTATATCCATGTAATGTATTAAGTACCGGTATTGTAACAATCCAAAATTTATTTAAATATATAGATAGGAAATTAATTAATTAATTAACAAAAAGATATTGAAGAAAAGATACGAATTTATATTGGTGAAATTTTTAGATGAAACTGTATCTTATTAAATGTTTGATTAATTTAACATTGAATACTACTGTCAATAAAAAAGTTTCATATATCTAGGCCTAAACGAATGTTAAATATTGAGAAGAATATAATTGGTAAGAATGTTCTAATTTATAACCTCATTTCAATTTTGTTATATTTTTTCTCCGATCTGCCAAGAACCGAAACTTTTATATTATAAATAAACTGATAATGCTTTTTTTATGTGTATAATAATTTATGTGTGGTCAATTGAACTTGGTGCTTCGATATAGACTTGTGCTCATTCTATCCACATTACCATTTATCATATAATAATTTTCATTCGTCCTTTGTTTATCCTAAAATCACTTCTTGTTTTGAATATTATTTTATTATATATATATTTCTTTTATGTTAAATTTTTTTCTTGGAAAAAGACGGCACCAAACCCCTCCCCGAAGTTAATTTATCTTTGTGTTCCATTCTATTTTTATAAAATTTTCCCAACTTTCATAATTTGTTTTAAATTTGTGTTACTTGTATTCACCAAATATTCTGAAATAAAATATAATTTGAGTTTGTATCAAAATATCATACCTTATGTTCTTAGAAAATATTAACAAATTAGTAGCAAGAAATAAAATAGTGAGTTATTACAGTATATATTTGTTAAATATAAGTTTTTTTTATGAAATATAAGTTTTTATTTCTTATAGTGATCAAAGAAATCTCAATTATACTTCTTGTTGTTATTTGACACCTTATTATTATTACAGTATATAATATATGTTAAAAATCTTAATTTTAGCAACTGCGTAACACCCGTTACATTTTAATGTAACACCCGTTACACAAGATTTAATTTTATGTTTAAAAAAATTGAATGCCAATATCAATTTGAATAATTACAGTTCCATTACATACATTTACTGTGGAAAAACTCATATTTTTTTCAAAATTTTACAGTTTTAAAATTCACAGAGTTTTAAGAACATTTACATGAAGTTCAACTTCACTACCGGTATCCATTTTCAGTAACACCCGTTACACTCCCTTTTTCAATATTTATATTCGTTAACATTTACTAAAAGTCATTATACATTCCCTCTTTACGAAGCGTTTATCAGGGTGTTATTTAAACAAGAATCTTATCCAGAAGAACCAAATTATGTTTTTATAATACTGTACTAATACTAACATCCGAGATTTAGCAGCGAGCAGAGCGAGAGGCAGTCTGCGCTTCTTCCTCTTCGTTGAAAGCCGAAGTTGCTTTTTAGATTTTGTTGTTCCTCGGCGATCCATTAAGAAAACAAATGTTAAACGAAATAACGTTCTCATTAACAATAATTACAAGACGACGCAATAGTACAACAAAGAAGAATCGCGGGAGATCACATGGATGGAAGCGCAGGAAACCGTCATCCAACTGTATACAAGCAACATCTGAGACGCGTGGTGGGGGGATAGGTGGCGTGAGTGAGTCACAGCGGCACTGCACCTGCTTCGTGTCACTCTCGCGTTTGTTCTCATTACTGTAAATGTTTAAACAACGATACCGACTAAACCAGCCAGGCGATTTTAAAAATTAAAAGTGTAAAATTAATTAAAAATTATTGTCTTCAAAATGACTACCTGCGATTTGCATTTTTCGTTTTGTAACACAATTATTTTATTATTATTTTTTAAACCAGCAACTTAATTAAAATTTAGCTTCTTTGGCGTGAATTCTAATCTTATTCCGTTCACAAATCAGTTTTGCAAATGAAGATCGGACGAAAATTCCACCAATAAACACAAATACAAAATGACTCCATTTTAGTGCTGCGCCGTGGTGGCAGAATTTGGAACTAATCCTGGGATGTTTAGCCTTAAAGTAAATCACTCGACTCAGGCTAGGCGCCACACGGTTCGTCATTGCTTACTCTAGTTTTATTTTACTCATTAACCTTCTGCCCTTTTCGCCGTACAAGTAAAATCGTTCGCCTACATGTTTTTACGACGGCTTAAAACCGTTACCATAGCCTTGTTACCATGGAGCATAACATTTTCCTAAATAGGGATATAATATATATAATTAAACACCAGTGGCGGCGCGTCCATAAGGGCAGGTGGGGCTGAGCCCCACCAATAATTCAGAAAAAGAAAATATTAGTTCATTAAAATAAACACTGAATTAATATGAAAACAGGGCGTGAATATGTAAGGAAAAAGCATGTTTGCGCGGCGACTGAGAGTAGAAACCAGGCGTCTGGGGCTGATTTCAAACTAGCCCTGACGATACAGCATGTAGCTTAGCGTCAAGGATGGTTGACGTCACGCAGACAGTTCCCCCTCCCTGCCGGCTCCCATATGTTCAATGTAAGTGTCTCTCGGGCTTAGCCCCGAGACATTCTTCCTTGGTGACATTCGCGTGTGTTTTTGTACAAGTGAAGTGGACTATTATCAGCATGATTTTAACTCTAATGAGTTATTTATGACTGTTTTTAGTAGGTACCATCACTATCAGTATTTTCAGTAAGTAACAATGAATTTAAATCACGTGGACAGTTTAGTTCGAACACAGTTTTCGACGTTACCATTGTAGCTAAAAAAGCAAATTAAAGAGTTAGGCCCTCATCAGCCCAAAGATTTTAAGCTCGTTGTAACATACCCAAAGCAAAACAGAAGCTTTTGTACCTCGTGGTTCGATAAAAAGTCGTGGTTAACTCCAAGCATTGAAAAACAAACATTATTTAGTTTTTATTGTTTATGTTTTAATAATAATAATGATAAGGGCAATGATGCTCTTTGGACAAAAATTGGCTGTAAGGACCTTAAACACTTAAGTGAGAAAATAAAAAAAAATAGGCCAAGGTTACAACTAGCCCACCCAGTTAAAATGACTGCGCGCCGCCACTGTTAAACACAGAAAATGATTGCCGCTAACAAAGTTACATTACAAAATAGTGTTACATGACTTAGTGTTTGGAGGCAGTTAAATAAGATCCATTTAATTTATATCAAACTCATGGTGCAAAAATAAATTTGTTATTTCTATTTCCCGTGTTTTGTGTCATTTCTCTTAGGTTCTTCACTCAGGAGCACAAAAAAAGCACACTCTGTAAAATATCACTATTAAAGAGTTAAAGTGAAAGATCTGCAAGACTTTGACACACAGAATGACTGACATAACAAAACTGTAAAAACTTTCACCATATATCTACTCTATTAGCCGTCCTGTAAGGTTAACCACTACGAAACACTGATGTTTGTTTGGTCTCCGACACACACCTGGTCATACGCGACGAAATATCTTTTCCTCCAGGTACTAGGCCCTACCAAGAGGTATTTTCTGCCTTATCATCCGGCGGGCGAAAAAGTGCCCATATAAAAAAGTAATATTGCTCAAGCTTACTTTCCCTGGGCTGGAAAGTATACGCAATGCTTTGTATATAGGCACGGACTTTCCCGCCCGCTAAATCATATGTTAATAAAACACCTGCTGAAACTACAATGCATCAATGAACTTTCGTGCTTGTGTAATCTTGGAATAACCTAAATTTTTTATAAATATGAATGTAAATATTTAATAAAGTTTGTTCCATTATAAAACGCAAATTATTTACTAAACTGTAGCTGGAGGAAAACTTACGGGAAGAAAGTAACTTTGTCGCCCTCAAGAAAATTACAGCCGTCGCTGAGCCCGTGGTGCTATTTACAGAAGTTTACAATAATTATAGTCGAATTGAAACCAGAAACGTATTGGGGAAGGTTCGGCCGTTATGGTGTGGGTTTTAGGCTCTGCGCTCGGCCAATGACAACCCTGACAGCGGTGCTAAATTTATCTGGCTGCCTTTCTCACTCTCAGTAGTGCCGTGTCTATTCTGCACCACTTGGCAACACCGCTGCCGAAAATATCCGATCGTTCCCGAAGAGAGCCTCGCACTACATCTGCAGTCCAATACGTTTCTGGTTTTAATTCGACTATAGTTCTCAGGGCTATAGAATACAAGGGCTGGTTCACTCCTTTGATGTTTTCGCTCACCGACTGTCCCAATTTTCCTCTCGTACCCCTCCTATGTGACGTCACTCTGGTACCATGACACTCCGCGTAAGCACGGTTCGCCTTAGCTCTCACGTGTTATTTGATATAACGTCGCAGACGATAATTCTTTAAAAAATTATGCAATACACACAATCACCTAAATTATATGTTTACCAAGTTTGGTGAATATTGAGTAATTATTTTGTTCAGTGCAAGTGTTTAGAGAAGGTTATAATTCTGCGAGATTTTTGCCTTTTGACGCATATTTAAAGC
This sequence comes from Philaenus spumarius, assembly GCA_018207615.1. Classification (NCBI taxonomy): domain Eukaryota; kingdom Metazoa; phylum Arthropoda; class Insecta; order Hemiptera; family Aphrophoridae; genus Philaenus; species Philaenus spumarius. The sequence continues at coordinate 397,854 of JAGFPH010000720.1, forward strand.
TAATTTTCTCAAAGAGGCACTCCACGAATTTCGTAAAAAAATTATGCAATACACATAATCACCTAAGTTATATGTTTAGTGAATTTGGTTAATATTGAGCAATTAATTTTTTCAGTACAAGTGTTTAAAAGAAAGTATTTAATTCCGCGAGATTTTCGCCTTTTGAAGCATATTCAGTGCTAATTTTCTCGAAGAGGCATTCCATGAATTTCTTTAAAAAATTTTACAATACACACAATCACCTAAGTTATATGTTTAGCAAGGTATTTATTTATTTAATGTTACGTTGCAGACGAGATTATTTTATGAAATGTTACCAAGATTATCAAGTAATATTGTCTGCAGTGTTACTTGAATATTCCAAGAAATACCTTTACTAACAAAATATATTTAAACAAAAATTTTCAGAATGATAAGAGATATAAATATATATATAATATAAAAATAATAATATTTAAACTTAGAGTACCGGTAATTAATTATGGATAACTCAAAATTTAAAAACAACAAATTTTAAGTAATCAGCTTCAAATTAAAATAAACATTAAAAAATATTATTTATTTAATGTAAGCGTTGCAAGCAAGATTACTTTATGTTAAAAAGTTACCAAGGTCCTCAAGTAATTTTTATAATAAAATTTAAACCTAGAGTAATAAAATTATTGATGACAAAAATATAAAAAAATAAATAAAAAATTTTAAGTTAAACTTCTAGACTAAATTAAATTGCACAGTGTCAATTTAAATTTAAATAGTTCAATTATTTAAATTCAACTATTAAATTAACTATTCCCTAAGGCCTAGGGAAGGAAAATTTCTATAAAGCAGTTTTATATAAAAAAAAATATATATTTTATGTCAGCAGTAAATGACATTCAAGTGTTGGTGGTTTATTGTAATTCCCCGGTAAACATATATCAATTTACTTGATGTGGAGTGGTATTTCTTTGCATCCGTCACTTTGAGACCGGATTCAAATAGAGCTTCGAAAAGTAGAATAGGGATGTAAGGGTCTGGGAGGCCTCATTATTTTGGAAGAGGGCCAAAGTGGCTAAAAACCCCCAAAATTTGAAATTTTTGTTATATACCTGAATCGACGCAGAATTCAAAGTGTGTGACCGTAAGACACCTAGTAGAGTGTAAAGTCGGGTTTTGTCATATTGAAAAATTTTCAAATTATATATTGTTTATATTCATGTAAATTACAATGACCAACTAAGAATATTTTTTTGAACAAAACTTAACTTTTATATATTACATTAGCACGTGGCATTGATATGCTTACCGGCCTGCCATCCCTCTTGTTGTAGGCTAATAAATACAATTATTTTCAATAATGTGGCACATTTTGTTCAATTTCGTATTTAGTTTTCAGAAATGTTTCAGAAAATCAAATTCAAAGTAGAGTACACTACATCGGTTTATTACATATGAATTAGTTAGTTTTATTGTAACCCTATCTTCTTCTTACATCTTTAGACTAATTGTTTACAGTCTACTTATTGCTTTGTGTAGTGTCAATACTAAAACTAAAGAAGTGCGCATCATAAAAATGTTACAGCTTTGCTAAGAAATTGAAATTATTGTAGTAAAGAATACTTATGAGAAGCGGTGGGAATGGAGCAGGTGCTACCACCGTGACGTCATCACAGTGGCAGTGATGGGAACGCTTTCCTTAACGGACTGGTCTAGCCCTTGTATTCTATAGCCCTGTATAGTTCTACCCTCTTAGATGATCGGTTCAAAAATATGCTTCATTTTTTAAAAGCATTAAATTGGTAGAGCCTACCTATGGTTATTATCACTTTCCACGTATCAACAAGTAGACGATGTGACTCCTTGGCTCTGGGAAACATTTATCAATTTAAATAACAATAAAACACACTGGAATTAATATGTTTAGAAGTCAGGAAGAGACAGTTTTAGAATTTCTAAAAACTGTTTCAAAATGTAAACTTTTCCACTCTAAACAATCAGAGTGATTTCAAAATTTTATCAAAATGAAAGTGGAAAGTTTTAACTTTTTAGTCCAGTGAACGACGGTTTCCGCTCAAATTCTTTCGGAAAAGACCGATTGATATGAAATTTGAACAGTAATTCAACAATATCTCGAGGAACAAAAGTGACCTAGTGCCGATTCGTGCTTTTACCTTGAGTGAGGATGTCTCCCCTTCTGGGGGGGGGGGGGGGGGATTATTATATTCAAAATAACTACGGGAATAGATAGAACAATTAATTCCAAGCAAAAGGTTTCCTGTAAAATTGTATCGTTAAGTCAATACTTTTTCAGTTATTCATGATTGAATATGTTTGTTTTTCATACAAAATCATGTTTTTGAACGGTTTTCACGAATAATTAGAAAACCTTACGTTTTATCAAATAAATTGTAATGTATAAAACGAAGGTTATAAAAAAACAAGTAGATTTTGAACTTCTGTAGATGTAATACGCAGGGGTTTACTGTTACCAGACTGCCGTTCCGGTACTGCTTTTTATTAATTTTTGTTTTAACGTTGCATTGGACCATCCACTCATTCAATACTCGGTTCATAATTTTACGTCCGCCAATCGCCAATCGAAAAACCTCAAGATAGCACCACATTACAGTGTGTTGCGTTTATGCGAGCCAACTACAGTAAAGTCTCAGCTAAAGTACACTAGGCCCAAGCTAGCTGCACGCAGGCGGGTGGGCTGAGATCGAGGCGGGGGTACCTTTCTAAAAACATCCGCCTCGCCGTAGTACCGTGACTCACTCAAACCATTTCCCTTCCCTTGCCCGATACACTGGTAGAATGTCAGCAGGACGGCTAATACACTGGTTGCCACGCGCGCAGCTAGCTTGGGCCTACTGTACACATTGTCCCTCAGCTCGGAATCGAAATGGAACAACTTGGGAGCACCAGACACCCTTTGCCAGTCTCGTGGCACGCCTTTGATGTTCAACGAGCTCTGCGAACGACTGCAAATAAGAGACCGATGATTCAGAGTCGAGGCGCTGAAAAGTTTAAAACCAGCGACGCTTAAACTTTTATATTATTAACTTTTTCGGCATGAAAAAGTTTATAACATATTGATGAGATTATTGTAATCAAAATAAGAACAAACATGATATAATTTGGACCACATTTAGTGATGAATACTTATCGAATAACTCATTTAATTTCACAATCAATTAATTCAAAAATAAATATCCCAAATGAGAGCACAACATGGAATACAGATAAACAATGGCTGTACACTGACAAAAGCCGTCACAAATACAAAGAAGGAGACAGGCGCCTCGAAAGAGGAAAATATTTCAATGTAGGTACCTGAACGACCTGAACACATTTAGCAGGTTGTCTGCTTGGGTTGACTGTATACAGCGACATGTGACTGCACCTGGGCTCGTGCGCGCTTGCACCCGGTACATGCTACCTCTCGCGAACCGTCAAAAACTAAAAAGAGCCTGGTCGCATTGACGTTGACATTGTGATATTGTTTAGTTTTGTGAGTTTTGAGTGTTGTTAGAATAATTCACTAACAAGCACCTGTGTTGTGTTCTCTTGATAAGCTTGCTTTTGTGTTTAATTGTTCTTGTATAAGAAAAGTTATTTATTGAATACATAAAATGTGTTTAGGTTTACAGTCTTTTATCGAGGATTTCAATTTCTAATTAAGGCTATTGACTAAATTATAGATATTTTACCAAGTTTTTGCTTAAAATAGTGTGCCTCTAAAATTTGCTGTGTGCTATTATACACAACTACAAAAATAGTTACATATACATGCGTACTTTTCTTATAAAAGTAAGCATATTATCTGCACTCTTAGACTCACCAAATATACGTAAAGTAGGTGTTTTAAAAGTGAAAATTTTAAAAATTTTCCTTACCCCCTTTCCGTCACATCAGACAGTGTTCCGGTAGTGGAAAAATTACGAGTAAACCCCTGGTAATACAAACAAAGTTATTGCTGGATGAAAGTAAATTCTTGCCCGTCGAAAACTGAAGTCAAAATATTCAACGTTCAGTAACGGGAAAACGACAAATTTTCGGAGAAAACATAAAAGTAATGTTTCAAAGTACCTGCAAAGATCTTTTAAATTAGCTTTTATAAAAGTTTCTAGCATACAAACTAAGGTAGTTATGATGAAAATAAAATGGGTTGCTCACCTTTTTGGAGAAAAGTCGACAATGAAATAAACGATTGCAACACAAAAAACACTTTTTACATTTTAAAACCAATTGTCTTTCTTTCAAAATAATTTAAAAACTACAGATCTGTAAAAATGCAATAGGCCTAGTAATAAAAAGTGTAGCTTTATTTTTATTTCTCTAGGATAAAAATCGAATAAGAAATGACCGTTTCAAGTTTGCGTTTGAGTGCTAAGACCAGCTTCCCCAAGCCTTTTAAACTCAAAAATATCTAAAACGAAGAGTTCAGGGAAGTTCAAGGTTAGTAGCCCTTAAAATTCACATGAAATGTATTTTGGAGCGATTATATAACTTAAAATTAAGAAAGTTGTTGTTGAAAAACCAATCGCCCCTTTGCGAAGACATTTCAGAACATGTCAATTTTGGAGGATTGATGAATACCAATGAACACAACACATGGTCCGTATTAATATTATGTTGTAGTATATTCTAGTATATACTAGGCCTACACACTTACACATTCACCATTAAGATATTAAAAGCTGGAGTATTGGAAAAATATTTTTAAATTTTTTCATAAGAAGTGGTTTTTAGGGGTTAAAAGTTCACTTCAAGAATTATGTTCCAGAATTTAGAGTATTATGTTTATTTAATTATGTTTTTGCAAAATCTTTGCTGTAGTATCTATTTTTGAATGTATCATTCAGGTTAAATTTGAGTTTTAACGACATATTTTTTAAACCTCGTGGTTTTCTTTTAGGTTTGTCATTATCAGTGAGGATAATGTGTTAAGAGCAGGGGTTCTCAACCTTGGGGGCGTAGAAGAATTTCAAGGAAGGCGAGAGTGTATTAAAAAATTAAATATTCAAAATATTGTAAAGGACCAACGGTCTCAGCCTTCTCATTAATGTTGTGTAAATGACTGTTATTACATACCAACCTAAAATAGATCCTAGATTACCTCAAATAAATTTGTATTTAATTCTTTGATTTCATATGTTTCTAATAATAATATGTTCAAAATAAAGTTATGTGGCGTAAAATTAAATTTTGTGTGTGAAATTATCTACATTTTCATTCAGTAACCAGCTTTAGCTATCCTAACCAGGTTGGGTTTCAAATTCCGATCGTACTACTGACCACTGTCTTGCATTAACCACATACGGTGGTGGAATGGGGAGAGGCGTGACCTCACATCAGTGTTCAAAGGGGGGAGGGCACAGAGCCTGAAAGGTTGAGAACCATTGTGTTAGAGTATTCTTAGGAGGCAGTTTGTTTATTATAGTTATCGGAGATTAAACAGAAGCCTTTACAGTTGCCTTTTTGGGCAAAAAAGTCAATAGATTTTTTTCAGTTGTTACTCTTGCAAAAATTAAGTATCAAAGATACAATTAGTTAATTTTGTTGCAATACGTAGGTACATATATATTTGTTTGCAAAATTTTCTAAATTTAAAATTTCCCTTTTACTTTAAAATTAATTCATCTTAAGAGTCATGAAACTTTTGAATGTGTAAGATTATAAAAACCATAATCCATCATTGACTCTAGTCAATCACCATACTAGGTTCTACAGGGTCAGACACCTCTGACTTACTCTGCTGGGTTGGGACCCGCTTACTTAGCACTCCAGATCATTCTACTCCCTGCTCTTTTTTTAGTATTGCACACCTGGGAGGTTGTAATTATACTCCCAGTGTTACTTCTACCCCTTCATTAAGTTATTAGCACACATGGTTGAAATGCATCCACTCCCCTGTGTGACCTTTTTACAGTTTTATAGTACTGTACCACCAAACCCAAGTGTAAGAGACTAGTTCACCGTCATTATTAATCAATTTCTTTTGTTCTCATCTTTTTAAACTAAGTACGTAACAGTGTTTTATATTTTAAATATGAAATATTGAAATGGTTTATATGTAGGGTGTGAAATACATGACTTAGTTTTTGAAGTGATAACTTCTATTGGCCCGTTGGGCACTTTCGACT
>JAGFPH010000720.1:417945-429436 GCA_018207615.1 Philaenus spumarius
TACTTTGCACATTGACAGTTTGTTTGTAATTTGTTTTTATAACTTTGGAACAATTTACAAGTGGACTAGCAGAATGTTTTTTGGAATGAACTTGGTCTCTGGTATTTGTATTTTTTGACTCCTGAGAAAGAAGTTCCTCTTCTACATCTTGACTGCATTTAACCATGATCTCATCAATTGAGTCATCAAAAAATGAATTAATTTCGTCGACATCTCTCACAATTCTTCTCTTAATTTCAGAATTAGGCAGTTTGTTATTGATGCAATTGGGAAACCTTTCTAAATTTTCATTTTTTTCTATTGTAGAATACGCCTCAGGCACACCACGTTTTATACAACCTACAAAACAAGCAATAAAAAACTGTATAGAATTAAAATTTCAATATCGAAATTTACGCAGGTGAGAATTTGTACAGATATTACACTAATAATTTCTTTTTTAATAACTAATCACAATGTTATTGTTCTAATTAATTAAAAACTAAGACAGTACTGTTATTAAAAATAATCAATAACATAAAGAAGAACTCTATGTTCAGTTGTTTCCTTAACTAAACAAATAATCATTAAATTGAGATCTTTTCCTGACATGTTATGCTTTTACCATATAGGTTGGTCAAAAAGAGATTGAGTAAAATGGTGAAAGAAAAAATTCACTGTTGTTAAATGTGCAAATGTATTTAAATGCTTATGCTAGATAAAACCAATAAAGAACTTATCAAAATAATGTATGATATAAAAGGTCAATACAAATTTTAACATCATCATGTGTACCACTATAATATCCAATAATAAGCACTGTTATCATGTAACATTTATGTGATTTCATGAGTAGTTGAAATAATTCATTTAAATGATAAGTATTTTAGAGATTATGTAAACCAGACAAAAGGTTAAGATTTTATTTTAAAATGTGAAATAGAAATGACTTTGGTGATATTCTAGTTGATTAAGGTACTACCACAGTAGTTTGTCAATGAGATTTATTGGTCTTGCTTTGAACTCTATATAGAAGGATTCATGTTAATCTTCGTTTTGTTAATAATTCATCGTGTTGTTTAAAAAAGTTATAAGTTTAACATCAGAATCCAGAATGGACAGACGCTTAAAAGCATCGCTAGATATATTTTTACTATTTTTTTTTAGTATGTCGATAATAGTAATTATTTATAAAAGTTTGATCAATTTAAAGTTAAGTACTGCCACAAGTCGCATTAGAAAGTTTTGTCCTTAAATATAAAGTGTATGTGTACACTATAGTGGCTTTGGTATATTTATAAAGAGTTGTGAGTGCTAGCACGAATTAATAGAACCGGAATTTTATTTTGTATATTTGTGAGTTTTGTTTTAATGTTTTTTTTTTTTTATATATTTTGAAATTCATTTTTGTTTAATTATATTTCTTTGGGTCTGATTTAAGTAAGTATTGTGTCAATAAATCTACATAATCAGGGGTTATATTTGTCTGATTTTTATTTGAAGCCTTCAATTCATAATTGTAAGTTCCTTTACAACTTCAACGAACCTATTCAATTAAAAAACTATATTAATTGTGTTATACGAGACTAGCGACATTGCTGATTTTGTGAAGAAAGTTGTATAGACGTAGGATTCTAGTCAACATTGGTTATTTAAAGATGTTAATCAGCAATCAGTCGAACTGCAGAAAAAAATAAATTTCTATAAAGTCAAAGCCAAAGTCTCGAAAGTGACAAGGTGGCAGATGCAAGTGTACTTACTGGTGTGAAATACCTGGTGACTTGTGTTTATGTTTGTGAACGCCCAAGAACAATGAAAACATTGGATGAAATTATGGTTGATTTTGTTATGTATTGGTTGGAAGACCGGCAACAAATCAGAAAACTTTATTGAGATGGGCAGACGAAACTTTAGAAATGGGAAGTCTTTTTATGCTCCGCGTAGTGATAGGCCAAACACTTGAGTCAAGACTTGGTGCTGCTCTGGTAGAGTCACCAATGAAATCAATCTGTACACATTCTGCAGAGTTAGATATTTCAAGATTGACAATGAGAGACTATATGGAAAATTTAAGACTATATACTTAAAATTTAAATGTTCCTGACCTGTCGGACAGTATTTATTCTGCATATTTGAACAATGTTAAAGACGAGATACAGATTCAGTACGGAAGTGGCCGGCTCCCTGACAGGACATAAAGTATAGGCCTATAGGCGTTATGTGCGTATGTAATGTGTGTTTGTAAATTGTGCCGTTATTCAAGTTCCGCGCCACCAAGATATTACGCTTGTCAAATATTCTGTATTACCGACCAGCAATACAAGCGCTCAGTAGTTCCTTTTATCCCGCAAGGTGACACCACTCAACAGCACCCACCGGCTGTTGGCAGACATGCGCATTGGACCAACTTAGACACGCTATGCTGTAGGTTGGAGTAGCCATTTTTTTTCTTGGTGAATTCCGTCGAGTCACTCAAGAGAAGCGACGCCATGTGTAATGCCGTTCAAAAACTTTAACCTGTTCGGTAGTTAGATTGTAAAATGTTATAGTTGTGTGTTTATTGAACGACTCTTCAGTGCGCTATTAAATAACATGCTTTATTTTTAAAGCCTTTTCAACAAAACACCAGGTATGTAATAGCAATATTACCAAATCAAAATGTCTTAGCGTGTTCATTTTTGCCTATTAAACATTAGCCTTATAAGTTATTGCCAAGTTTTTATTTAATATTATAAATAATATTTCAAAATTATTAAGTGTATTTTTAATATTTATCTAATTCAATTTTTGATTCTTTGAGTACCGGTACAATTAGTGTAACTCTTGCCTAAATTCAAACCTAAGTCTAGGTTAAAGCAAATTGTGTAACCATATTGTTATAACTTTAAAGTCATAAAGTAAAGTAAAGTAAAGTAAAGTTGTGTAACTTTATTATCTTGTGGTCATTCCGTTTTGAGGAAAGTCTGAAACATATAAACTTCCATGTGCTTTCTGAATTTCACATGTGTTTGCATTTTACATGTGGTAACAGTTAAAGTTTAACATGACAAATGGTAACAGGTTAACTAATGTTAAATCTTGAATTACCAATTAACAATTATTCTCAACCTTGCCTGCTAAACACTTATCAAAATAATATAAAGGCAAACTCTTTAAGCCTAAAGTCTGTTCACAATGTTTTTGGTTTTAAAACCTACCATAATTGCTAAAACCATGTTCTTTTGTTTTACATGCAGTGTATAACTGGTGCAAGATGGAGGGTTAAATATGTTATTCTGCAATTAAAAAACCATTACCTTCAGACCACCGATACAACTCTTTCAGCTTAATTTCGCCGACAGTGCCTAGTACTTTAATGTAGTTACACTCAATTTGCTATCTATTAGTTCAAAACATAGCTATGAACTAAACAATAAACTTGTAATTAAATCTGCAGTGAACATTACTCATAAATTATTTATTGAATAAGTTGTATAAACACTGTTGTCTTTCTTAGTGTTAATATATAATAAATGTGTTTATAATTTAATTTAATTGGGAGGTGCGCTATAGCAAATTTTGGAAATACAATCCTCCAGGGATTTTCAGTCAAAATTCTACAGTTTTTTTTTTCTTTATTAGATGAGAGACGTCTCATCAAATTGTTAAACGCCATTATTTTTATTATTTAATTTCACTTAGCATTAAGGTTGGCCAACAAAATAAATGTTACCTATTAACAAATCCATGGTACAATGTTTCTAATTTTGTGATTTTGTATAATTAATAGAATTGTATAAATTTGTATTTATTATTAATGGGGAGGGTTTTTCAACTTTTATTTTTTTGGGGAGGGATCTTTTAAACTTAACAAAAATTAATATTGTAAAGCTAAACTTTTCTTAAATTCTTTTTTTGTAATTAAGGGCGTATAAATTTATCACTTTGTAATTAAGGGCATGTCTTTTTTTTAATATATATTTAAAATATATTTTTCTATTGGTTTTGGTCAATAAATCAAAATCTAATCTAACTTCTTCTTTATTGAGTTGACCGCAATATATCTGAATAATATTTGTGAGTGATCGGCTAAGACATTTCTTCAGTTTGACAAGTATAAATTGTTTAAGGTAAGTCTTTTGAACATGTCCAGTCTATGTGGTCCAGTATAGCTTCCATATATTTAATTGTTTTTATACAAGACTGGTACAATATATGTGTGTGTTGTGTAGTGTTTTTATGTTAATGACGAAGCAGTAGCGGATATGCCCTGATGATGCTGACTAATTGAAGCAGTGAAACCGGTTGGAAAAAAGAACCAGTGTGTATGAGATGACGTAAGTAACATATTTATAAATTTATTTAATTGTGTAAGAATAATGTGTAATTTTTTAATGTGTAAGAATAATATACTATAAACTAAATTAATATGTAACTAGGAATACATGATGCCCTTAAAAATCATTTAATTAGCAACATTTAAATGCATAAAAATGTCTCTATATGCCTACCTTGATTCTGATATGTTGATTGTACGTTTCCTTTTTGATAATTAGAACTGTTCATATTAATATCTGACTTTGGAATCAAATTTACAGATTGAGAACATTCAAAAAGCTCTTCTTCTACAGCTTGGGTGCATTGCAAGATAATATCATTACTAGAATCATTAAAAAATGAACTCATCTGATCCTCATACTGCCCTTGTGCAGGCTCTTTTTTCGTTTGGTTCCTATCACTTTTACTGGAATGTATGGAGATTGGTATATTTTCCTTGGTAATATTAGTGGCACTATATTCAGAGTTTTTTGTTGAAGACTGTGAGTGTAAATCTAGAGATTAAAAACGTGTTAACTATATTATTAAATAATTCATACACATCATGCTACAAATAAATAACACTGCTAGAAAAATAAACCACACATCAAACAAATGCAATAATAACAAACTAAATATTAAGTATGACATAAAATCTGATATCTAGTTAAATCATGTGATGATGCCCAAATGTTTTATTATTAATTAGTGATAAACTCCCAATATAAAATTTTTTAGTTGATTTGTTCTAATTTAAGATGGCACAGTTGAAGACATCAGAAAGTATAGTTGAATTTAAACGTAGAGAGACACCCCCTCAGGTAGAACGGACCTTCCTAATCACCTGTTGACAAACAATGCCTTTGTAAGAAGCAGCCACCCCGACTGCCGGCATCCACCTGCTATTTCAAGAAATTCTGTGTCACTCTATAATTTGCAAACAATCAATACATTAGACTTTTTTATCGGATGACGGCTCATTTTTTTGGTCTTACTTAGACTAATAAAAAACAATTTGAATCACAGTTCTACGACATACCGTTTCTGACATAACAGCGCCCGTGGTGTAATTGTTAAAGTTAAGCGACAACTGTTAATTCGGCAACGGTACGTCTTAGAACTGTGATTCAAATGTATTTTTATTCGTCTAAGTAAGACAAAAAAATGAGCCGTTATTCGATAATGTAGGCCTAATATATCAATTGTTTGCAAATTATAGAGTGACACAGAATTTCTTGGAATAGCAGGCGGATGCCTGCAGTCCCAGGTGCCCGCTTCTAACAAAGGAATTGTTTGTCAATAGGTGTTTAGGATAGTCCGTTCTACCTGAGGGGGTGTCTCTCTAAGTTTTGAGGCAACTATAAGTTCGGGTTGGATATGAGTAAAGTTTTTTGCCCTAGAGCATATAAAATAATAATAACTTTTCTTGTCGAATCATTACTAAATGCCCAGTCACACTTTGTGAACAAACTTATAAGAGGTTAACTTGAATTAAAAAGTTTCAACTAAATTTTATCTTATTTCTGATAATCAATCTATTAATACTTAAGAACTCAATTGTTTTACAATTTACAAATGTTTATTAATTTCTTTACATAAATACAGAAATATTTTTTATAATGCAATTTGTTTTCAAATTATAAGCATAGTTATTTATGAAAAATCTCTCTTTTTCTCTGGGGTTTCTGATTCTGGTGAAATATTAATATGCAAATATATATTTAGTTTTAATTAATGACAATAAAATCTTATCTAGGCTAACAGTTTTAAACTTAAGTCCATAATGTCTAAATGATTTAATTTTCTCCTTTGTTAAATACAATTTAGTTTCTGGCTGCATCATCTATTAATGGTATTTTAGTTCAGTAAAATGGTAGTTTGAAGTGAAAAGTTCTGGTGATTTTTTACTGGAATACTTTATGTTTTTTGGGGTGCTGAACACGAAGTTGTCTAACAAAAATTTTTCAGCAAATATGAAAAATCATCAAAAAATCACGATGTTTTTTGGGGTTTTGCTTATAACTTACAAAGTAAGCGATTTATATAAAATGTGATGCTACATTAAATAAAGCCCACATAGTGCAGAAGCCAAGAAGAGTGCCCACACTTAAATCAAGGATCAACACTATCAAAAGTAAATCACAAACGGAATCTACCAGCAGAGTCAAGGAGGATATCAAGGACAAGCCGTATAAAGACATAATTAACCTGTACGAAGAAGTCAAAGACCTACTGAGAGGAGAATCAGTTGCACTGTTTCGTCTTGCAACCGGACACGATTGCTTGGCTGAACATCTAAAAAGAATAAAAATACTGAAACAGGATAAATGCACATTATGTGAATGCCCGAATTCCATTATGGACAAGGACCACCTATTGGTTTGCAGGAAGCTGGACATGGACAAGCAGAGGAGAAAGGATTGGCCTGGACTGTACTGGGAAGCACGACAGAAGATGGCGTGAGCCAACTGGAGCCATTTGATAACAACAACAACAACAACATTAAATAAAGACAAGAAAATTACCTACAATTTATGTTCTTATTATTTTTTTGATTTATACTCAAAGGGGGGTTGAAAAATCAGTAATTTTGTGAAAATTGCTAAAATCATATTTTTTAGAGACTTTTCCTTCATAACACTAAAAGTAAGCATTTCATTATAAAAGTTATCCTATACTTTGAAATAGCAGATAAAATTCTGTACAATTTTACGTAATTTTTTTAGTTTTACTAATGAAACCGTAGTAAATGCATATCATACGTCTGCACAGATGTGTGTAAAACGTAACGTTAGGTTATACTGGAAAAACAAAATTTAAAACAGCGTGGCTGATATGTATAAAGACTGTGCAATGTAAAACAATATGATAATATAAGTATGAAGCTATTTTATAAAACATTTATTATTAAGTGGTTTGACGTTGAAGTGAAACTCATCAGTCAAACTGAGCCTACATGGTCAAAGATTGCAAGACTTCGACAGGGATACCTTCCGATTCTTCTACAAATAAAAAAGAAACTAATAATAATTAATGAAGAAATTTAAAATATTTCTGAATAAATTAAAGAAAGAAAACAGTTGGGATTGTGTCTGATATGAAACTGACCTCCATCTTAATTATCAATTCAGTAAGCAAAATAGACTATAATTGAGAAAAGTATAGGTTGAGGCAGAATTATTTAGACCAGAGCCACCGCAGTAGTTAAATAGGTGGTCTACCGACCAACAGATTTTTAATGTGTATAATGGTGTCATTTCACTTATTAATTTGTGAATGTTAAGATGTAAACAAATAAGAACGATGTTTTATTTTTATTACAAAGACATTAAATTTTCAGGGATTTAATTGTTTTAAAATTTTTAAATAAAGTTTAAGTAAAGGTTGGCAGATCACCTATTTAAGATTGTCTAAATAACTCTGCCTCAACCTACACTTGTGTCCTTAAAAACTCTATCACACAAAAAAAAATACGGTTTTTATCTTTTTAAAGAAATTTCAACTTGTTGAACTATTAATAAGTACTCCGAAACATATAGTTAATTATAAACAGTTTCTTTACCCAGTACTTGAAATTTCTCGCTCTTGTCTCTAGAATGCAACTCTTGTTCTCTTTTGTCCCTAATTTATCCCAACTCTATTCTTACTTTGTCAATATAATATTTATTACAAAATAAATAATTTTTCTCTCTCGTCTCTAAGCCTTACCTCTTATTTTTCTAAATTTGATAATGTACAACCAAAAAACTTAGGTTTTTGTCTAGAAGTCCAAAAGTCAATGTATCCCCCCCCCCCCCCCCCGCCCTGTAAAAACATTTCTAATGAAATTTCACTAAATTTGTTAAACTTAATTTGACCTAATATTTTTTTTCATTACTAACACAATTCAGATATGATAGTACTAATATAACATTTATTATAACATGTTTATATAAAGTAATTCCAAATGAATGAGATCTTAACAGTCAGCCAATTCTTGATAAAACAGGCTACCTTAAGAAAAGCATTTTGAGAAGAAAAAAAGCATGGACGTGCAAATTTTCCTTGTGCCAAGAGTTCAGTACAGCCAGACCTCCCAAAAGTTTTACCAAAATGATGTTAATAACATCACAAGTCGAATACTCAATATATGAACAAATAGCAATAACAATAACGGGAGTAAATTATATAGTGGTGGTGAAGACCAGTGAAAGAAGACAGTTGCAAAACACAAAAATATGATAGCCCAAATGAATATAAAACTTATTTTTCATAATATGTTTATAACTTTGGATCCATTACAGTATTCTTTTGCAGAAAATATTTTAAATATGCTTTGACCGTTTTTTAGCACTTGCCAGTAGATTATATTGTATGCATTTTAGCTAAGAGGCAAAGAGAAAAGGAGTCCACTCCGATAGTGTTACAAAATTATCATCCCTAGATTAAATGTTAACTCAGCCAGGTAATACCTCTAATGACACTGGTTTCTTCAAAATTTTAGCTTCAGTACTTTAGGAAATACATTGAGTAATATGGTAAGGTATCATACAAGTCTTTGAAAAATAGTTTTTCCTTAAATAAAACCTACTTCAAATAATAGATATCACACACAAAAGTGTAATCAAATACTTTTCAGGGGGTATGTTTACTTCTAATTATTGGAATATATATAGTCCAGTCAAATAGCACACTAGAAATCGCTAAAAATCGCAAACTAACGGCTAGTTCTGATTTTTTAATATGTTGTTAGGACCACTACCAGTAGCGCATATCGTTGACGTTCATGCAAAATGTCATATGTCTCACACACACAATTCATACAGATTCAAACTTAAGAACAACCAAGCAAACTTAAGAACAACCAAGCAAACTTCCTATAACCACTCCTAGATGGCCTGATGAAGGTACATTTTTGTTATAACCGCTCCTAGATGGTGCTGATAAACTATCTTTTACTTTACACGGAATATTTATACCGATAGTAAAGTAACTGAAGTTTTGTTAGTTTGTCAGTTTTCATTTTGAGATAGTCTCCGGATCACTGAATTTTATAAATACCTTATATTCCGTCTAGTGATCCACTTGTAGTAATTTCTCACTACCACGGTTTCAAATGCTCATGCATTCATCATCAGGTGTATCACTCTTACGAGATCGTTAGAACATTAAAACAATTGTTAACACAACACATACAATGATATAAAATTCGTTGCCGTATTTTTAACCGGTACCGGCACATGGTTCATGAACACTGAGTATTTTATCGATATGTAACTCCCCACCTATATATTGTCGCGTCATAGGAGTCTGCTAATCGCTGTTCAGATTGTTATTAGCAAACTTGATTGCCGAATCGAATATTATATTAGAGCTAAAAGACAGTTTGTCATTCAGCACATTTGTTGGCTCAGATTTAACTGCCCGGTAAATTTCAAACTCCTCGACTACATCAGGGTGTCTACCAAAAGTGATTTTTGAAATTCCTGGTTATTTCCAGGTTTTTTCCAGGTTTCTCAATGATTTTCCTGGTTATCCTTATATGCATATTACTCGCCATTCGGTGCTCAACTAATATTAAGTATTAATATATTTAATATTAAAGTGGTCAACTGAGAGTAAGTAAAATAAGTACTCTCATTTCATCAAATTTCAACAAATTCCTCAACCAAAACTTGTTTTGTAAAATTTAGAAAAGAAAAAGATCATAAGGTTTGGATTCACATGTTTCTATTAAAATATATTATTTTTAAGATAATTGAACAATTTTATAAGACATACCTATGTATACTTCTTGAAGACTTGCATTGTGCATTTTATTTCAGATTGATAGTTCTAACTTGTTTTGTTTTCTTAAACAAGTTTGTACTGACCTTCATTACTTGAGGGTTGTTAAATAGACTAGGGGTTAGCCTACTATTAGAGAACTGAAATTTATCAAAAATCTTTTAACCTATCACCAAAATGGTGATTGCCTCCTAATTCATATAACTGTTAAAATTAAATCACCAATACATTTTATATTATTATTTTTACAATAATAAAAGTTAAACAAATAACAATATAAAGTGCATTGGTGATTAAATTTCAACAGTTATAAAAAATATAAAATTTCTAAAAACAAGCTACAAAATTTTAATCAAGTAGGCCTATGGGAATTGTGGAATAAATATGAAAACACAACTTGTAATAAAATATTTTACTAAATTACCAAGCTTTTGTAAAAATGAAAATAAAAGCATCAAATATAATAAAATAACACAAATAAAGAGTAATTCACCAACCTTAACACATATTTAATAAAAATATAAAATTTGTTTGCTAAAGCATTTGTGTAAGCCAAAAATATATAGGCTGCATACGATTATTTTTATAATTGGATAAAAAGAAAGTTGTTTAGTATATGAAAACAGCGTATGTCCAAGAAAAATCAATGCCCGAATACAACTTGTGAAAATTGTATGAACTACCATTGTTGAAATATTATTTAATATAGTGACAAAATGTCCGCAAAAGAATACGACGTCCGAATATTATTATCGCTAATTTTATAAAATGTCGGCATTAAAACGCAATTTAATATACAACAGCGTATGTTCGCGAAAAATCAATGAACGAATACAATTTGTGAAAATTGTATGAACTACCATTGTCGAATTATCATTTAAAATATAGTGACAAAATGTCCGCAAAAGAATACGGCGTCCAAATATTATTAGCGCTCAATTTTATGAAACGTCGGCATTAAAACGCAATTTGTATACAACAGCGTATGTCCGCGAAAAATCGATGCCCGAATACAATTTATGAAAATTGTATGAATTACCATTGTTAAAATATTATTTTAAATACAATGAAAAAATCTCCCCAAAAGAATACGACGTCCGAATATTATTAACGCAATTTTTTTAAAACGTCAGCATTAAACGCAATTTAATATAGAACAGCGTATGTCCGCGAAAAATCGATGCCCGAATACAATTTGTGAAAATTGTATGAACTACCATTATTGAAATATTATTTAAAATACAATGACAAAATGTCCGCAAAAGAATACGACGTCCGAATATTATTAATGCTAATTTTTTAAAACGTCGGCATTAAAACGCAATTTGTATACAACAGCGTATGTCCGCGAAAAATCGATGCCCGAATACAATTTATGAAAATTGTTTGAACTACCATTATTAAAATATTATTTAAAATACAATGGCAAATGTCCGCAAAAGAATACGAC
>JAGFPH010000721.1:8502-32589 GCA_018207615.1 Philaenus spumarius
TTTTAATAATTTTGGAATATTGGTGTTCACCAATATCTCCGTTACAGTATTTAAAAAGAAAGCTTTCCTTTTTCCGCAGACCTTCGCACCATCTTTTCAGATCAGAGTTGAAGGGACACAAGTGTAGGCCAAGCATCACAATAGATGTCAGAAGCTCCTTGCCTGCAAGAACAGCAATCACAGGAAAAGGTAGAAGTTTTTGTATCTAACCTTTTGTTTTTGTACTTTTTGAAACATAATTTTTTGATCATTTCAAAAATAAAAAAATAAATATTGTATAATAATTAATTAAAAGTAGTATAGTTAAGAGAGGTTCAACAAACACAGTTGCTGTGGTAAATACCACAAATGGGAAAGGCAAATGATTGTACCACGATTTAGAGTGGGATATAATTTTACCTACTCCGGAATCGGTGCCTAGACACTTTGGACAAATTCCACGCAGTTATGTGTGCTGAATTTTTAGTTTATATGTTAAATTACATGGGATATGTTTAGTCTGTTTAAATTAATAAATTCAAGGAAAGAGATAAAAAATAAATAAGCAAGGCAGCAAACTTTAGATTTGATGGGAAGGAATTTGAGCCACAAGAGGCCTTTGATGTGTAGTCGAATGAATCGCTGACTGGCAGGTTAACTGAGGTGGAGCTGGGTTACACGACGAATGCTGTCACAGCAATGTAATAATTATGAAAGACGCATTTAGAATTAGTTTTGGGATTACCGGTATTTAATGGGGACAAATCAGGGGAGTCGATTTCAGATTTTACAGAAACTTTAGAAAATGCAGGGGAAATAAGTGAATGGGAGCAAAAACAAAAACTGGAAATTTAAAAGTGCTTGAGCGGTTAGATAAAGATTTGTAATAAGCTAGAGAAAGCATTGTATAGATTTAGAAACTCATATAACAACTAAGTATGAAAAAAGTCTGAAAATTAGCAAAACTTTTAAGTTACATAAAATTAGTTGTAGTTTTGAAATGTGTTATCACGGAAATAATACTGTAGAAAATATTTTAAATTGAAAACTACAGAGGTTCCTCGATTTAACAAATCACTATTGCGATTGTAATGAAAGTCCGTTATATCAAACTGCATTCAAGTATGTCATAAGTTAACAAGTAAATGAAGCCACATCTTACGGACAAGGAACTAATGGACAAACAAAAATGAAATAAATCACTGTAGACGGCGAGTACTACTGATAGGATGATCGAATAAGAATTAATTGATTATTAGCGAATTTCCATAGGAAAAATCAGCTATTGCAGTGGCCCTTATGGTAAGACCCAAGGTCGGGAGTAGCAAATGAGCACCGATCATGGTCGCCAGAACACGTTTTGGGGTGTCATTAAAAATCATATATGTATATATTTATGTATGTATGTGTGCGCACTCTAGCGGACGCATTTTAAGTCCGATTTGGTACACATGTTGGTTATCTACGTCGCTCGGACGAGTTCGTTAGCCAAAAAAATCCAACAACCGGAAGCACGTTTTTTGACCGAAAGTAACTATTTTTTTTAGATATTTCCTACGAAAATAGATGTTTTTTAGAGTTTTTTCTACAAAAATAAATGTATGATGTTATTCTGCACATTTTGTTTTTTTACGCGACCTTATAGCTCGCTTGGTTCCCCCAAAATCGATCAAAACGTAAAATAGTATAAAAGTACCCGGTTCAAAGCCATTTGGTAGATTTTACTGTGGAGTTGGCGTGCGAAGCATGCAATGCATTGTGTATTGAAGATACTCCCAATACAGGGGATGGCGTACAAGGCTCTCAATGCACTGTGTATTGAAAATAGTCTCAATATGCCGAATGGCGTGCGAAGCATGCAATGCTTTGTGTATTGAAGATACTCCTAATACACTGAATGGTGTGCGAAGCATGTAATGCTTTGTGTATTGAAGATACTCCCAATAAGCGGAATGGCGTGCGAAGCATTCTGCAGCTAGCTATTCAGCACCGTCGTGAGTAGTCTTAATTCCAAAATTGTTGGTTGAAACCCTAAAACATAGGTCTATAAACTTAATTTTGGAAATTTTCTCAACTCACGTCAGCGGTCGAATTATTTACTTTCATTTTATCGTGAAATTATTTTAGGCAATATAAAACTGATTTTTTAACAAATAATTTGCCTAGTGATTTTACTGCGAGTACAGTACAGTAAACTATCATGTATATATCTACCACTGTTACTATGACAAAGAGGTAATTTTTCTGTACAGTGACTATATAGTTTCTGTATAGTTTGGTTACAAAGATTGTCCAGATCCAGTTCTCTATATCGAGAACTGACTGTAGTTTGTTTTCTAATTGCTTTGTATGTTTACGTAATTAAAAGTGTTCCTCTGATAACCCAACCTTTTTTACGCTCTGACAATGCTCCTAGGCGATAGATTATTATATTTTGCATCAGGTATTATATGGATAACTCAGATAACTGAAACTCGACCAAACCGAGCTTCTACTATTTTATATCCTATTACTTTAAATGAGCAATTCTTGTATCTATCTTTGTATCTGTCGCGGATCTCGAAAACGGCTCTAACAAATTCAAAGAAATTTTGTATTTAGGTGTAGTTTTGATTTTTAAGTACACCCATATACTTGTAATTCGTGTAAAAACACAATTTTTTGAGAAAATCTAATTTAAAAGTTGAAAAATTTTAACATGGTCTTATGGCTTGCCATGTTGGTTACAAAATAACGACAAAATATAGTAAATAAAGCGATCAAAACAGCTGTTTATAAACAAGCCAATTTATACCGTTTTATCAGCTGTTCATTGGATAGTTTTTAATTACTGTTAAAAAACAAGCTTATTTATACTGTTTTAGCACGTTGGAATTAGAATAAATTGGGCCTGATTTAACATTTATTTTGTCAAAAAAAAGGTAAACTTGGCAAAGATGGATACATTTAAATAGCCAATTTTGTAATATAGGCCTGGCTCTTTTCTGAAACATAGTATTGAGGTTATGTTAATCCTGCAATAATTTTTACTATATTTAGGCTTGGTTTCAAAACTAAGAACAGAAACCAAAGAACTAAAGCCTTCTGTCAGGCTTTAGTTGACAGAAGATAGTAGAACTAAGACTAAAATCGTAATGAAAGCCTCTTACGTTTCTAAAGCATGTATTTGAGGTTATAATTAATCTTGTAATTACTGTTAATATATTTAAGCCTGGTATCATAATTTTACAAACTTATGTACAAACGAGCCAAAGATTAACGAGATTCTTTAGCAAATTTTCCAACTGCGAGTGAAGCGTATCAGGCATCTGAGGAAAAAGGCCGAGGCAGGGTTGGGACGCGAAGCGTCCAGGGGCAGAGCCCCTAGTCATTTAAGAAAATAAAACAACAAATCACTTTTTTAATTCCTTAATTTAATATCATGATGGTTTCATTTTGTTTAATGTGCAATAATAAATTCATGTAATACAAAGTAAATGCCTGTCTTCTTTTACAACTTCTAAATACATCTTACAATTAATAATTTACAAAAATATTTAAACAGTATTACCAAAATGTATAAGTACTACGAAAACATTTGAAAAGTACACTCTATTTAAATTTACTAACAATGTAACAGTGTTTGAATTTATTTCAATGACAGTCTTTTGTTACTTTTAAAATAATTTCAGTGTTTTATATGAGGGATACAAAAATCCTACCGAAATTAGCGACTTTGAATTGTTTAAGGTTTTTTTCATAGTTATTTATATTTTCCCTCTAAAGTTAATCATAGGTTAAGTAAATTTATAGTTTACACTAAACATTAAAGTTAAAATCTAAAAATGAAGAAAATAAAATTATCAGGTACTTAACTCGGCATAATGACTTATTACTGGGATGGATGGAAATTAGAAAACAATAATAATTATATAATAGCTCCTAACTAAAAATTAGGTAAAACTTGATAAATCAAGGAAAATCACAAGTTGTGTAATTATATTTACGTATGTAGATAAATTAAAATAAATAATCACAAAAGGCAAAATATAGTTTGATTTTTCATTTAATAGTATTTGGGTTTTAAAATAATGGAATAGTTCATTAATATCACTAATATTATAAATATTAATATTCAAGAAAATAAAATTGCAGTATATCAATTAAATTGATACCATCGATAAAGGCCTGTTTAAAAATATTTATATCTAAAAGGATGTAAAACTATTTAAAGTAGGTACTACCTATTTATTATATACAAAATTATGAACTTTTGCTTTTACTAAAAGTTAATTGAGTATATAGAAATACTGACAGTTTTTACACACATAAGAGGACGAAACGGTTCATTCATTCCAGAAGGTAAAGCCAAAAACTTTCCTACAAAAAAAAAACATGGAATGAAACTATGGCACTGTTGAACACATACAACTTATCATTCTTTATGTTTTACAAATTCATTCCTAGATTTGATTGTTTAAAAAATTTTGCATTCTGCAAATTACTTAAATTAATAATTCTGAATTTTACTTCTTCAGTTTAGCGTCCAATACTTCCTTGATTGCCTGCAGGAAGTCTTCGGTATTTAGGTACATGCCTTCTTTAACATTAGGTAGGCCGTGAATACAGCCAGCGAGATCCTTGGTCATTTTACCGGAGTCGACGCATTCGACACAGGCTTGTTCGAGTGATTCGGCGAAACTAAAAGGAAAAGGGATATTAAATTAGGTCTTGTTACAATCAGATAAAATATACAAAACCGCATCCCACCAAAATGTTAAATAAATAATTTCAATTTTTACTTTTGATTTTGAAATTTATAAGTTTAAATAATTAATAATAGTATTTAATTGAACAATATTCCACATATGTAACTGGTAATTAAAATTATGTGAATACTGTGCACTTACTGCTTATGTGGGTCATTCTCCAAAAACAGAACACTTTATGTTACCAGTATACTATATAAAAACTTACAAAATTTCTTAATAATTTTACTTTACATTATGTCCTTAAAATTCATCTAATTTAATAACTAATGAAATTCTAATTTATTTTTTTAAAGTTCAAAAACCACAAAAGTCAACTTTGTGGCATGTTACCTACTGATTTGTAATGGAAATATGTATGTTTGTATAATTGCATATGACATTAATTATTGTTATTACTATTGTTTATACATCAAAGAAAATATAATTTAATATAAATTACAATACATATTGTTATTTTATTTATCAAAGTAGTGTTACTGCATTTATTCCCATGGACAGTGCTGTTATTTTCACAAAAATACCAAAACAGGGCAGCTAGTTCTATAACTGGTAGTCATATGATGAAAAAAGACATGTCTTTTACCATTAATTAGATTGTTCAATTATTACAGTTAATCAAGTGAAGTTTGATGCTTCTCAAAACCAAATATTAGACGAGTACATTTATTATCTATCAACTCCATGGTATTACAAACGTGTTACATTTGTGTTATTTTTTGTTTAATTGTCTCAATTAATCAACTGTCTCAAGTATTTTCTGTAAATATGAGTTTTAACTATAAGTCTGTAGTTTTTCTAACCTAAAAACTAGAATTTTTCTATGTACTATTCCTAAAATCATCAACTCCATGGAACTCCATGCCATTTTTGAAACCATGGAGTTGATTTATTCGGCTGTATAAACAAATTAAAAATTCTTACCTCAAATATAGGATACAGTGTAAACATTCAGTGTACAGTGTACATAGTAAACTCTTTGTTGTTTTGTGGAATGTTTTAATCAACTCAGTAGCCGCTCAATTTTGAGAGTGAATAAACGGTACCAGGAACTGGCACATACTTTCTCACAAACATATTTAAATTATTAAACATCACGGTGACTTGTAGGGTGGGGTAGGAGAGGTGATTTTGTATTAAAGTTGTTTTCCTATAAAAATCCATAAAATAACGGAAAAACCAACTTTTCTCAAAATCGGCTCGAACGATTTTGATTAAAATTTTACAGTTTATAGTACTTTAGGTCCCTAATAAACTATAAAATTTTTATCAAAATCGTTAGAGCCGTTTTTGAGAAAAGTTGATTTTTCCGTTATTTTAAGGGTTTTTATGGGAAAATTACCCTTAAAAATTAAAAATTCACAAAAATGAAAAAAAAACGCCTGGAGATACCATGGATTAGTACCTCCATACTAAATTTCATCAAAATCGTACGACTGGTTTAGGCTCTAGGTCTGATAACATCCACACAGACACACACAGACATCACTCCGAAAACCACTTTTTTAGGTTCAGGGGGACCCAAAACGGATATTTCCACCAAAAACTCAAACTCGAAAATTTTGACGAATACAATACTTTCTCCATATACTATGGTATAGGGGGAGAAAGTAAAAATACAAAAAACAAACCATTTAAATATTTACTGCTGATATTCTATTCTTAATGTACACCATGTAAGCTTTCAGAACTCGCAGCAAAACAAAAGCTATAAAGTAAACACACTTTAAATTTCAGAACTGAAAGTATCACTTTTTTTAAGGATATTATCTCAAATTGATGAGAAAAATAATGAAATTTACAAATAATTTTAAAATAAAAATAGGCATATACATAGTATAGTAATGCTATTTATTCCTTTCAAATACAAAGCTCAGCTGATTGAAGATGATGGTTCAAAGTTGGTATAATAATCAGCTGTTTACTCTAACATCTCTAACTAATATGAAAGCTATTTTTCACCACAGTCGCATTTTCATTTATAGCAGATTTCTTACTTAGAAACAATTATAATTTCCAGGTTAGGTATATAACCTTATTGTTATTATTTATTAACTTAACTACGAGGTTATATTTAATCCGTATTAAATATATTTATTTAAAAGATATTATAAATATATGAGTTTAGGTAGCAAAAAGGTTGGGTCGTGGGGAGTCTAGTTATACTTATAGGCCAGTTGGTAGAGGTAATTTTAGACCAAAAGTTCCAGTAATTTACAATACGACTGATTTTTCCCAAAGTCGAAAAAAAAAATCAAAAAAATTTTTTTTCCCGATATTCCTTAATATTTCGAGCTAGGATGAACATAAATAAAAATAAAAAATACCACCGTGTAGGGGAAGTATTTTTCAATAAAAAAGGTCATATGTATTTATTTCGTCCGAGCAATGGTTTGTCTGGAAAAAATTTGATAATGCAGGTATGTATTTTGCAGCAGCGCGACTCGGCTGCACGGATTAAGACCAATTTTTTGAAGCGCGGCCCAGTACATTATAAACTATTGCATAGTTATAATGTATTAAATAAATAGTTGTAAGAGGCGTTTTCAAGAGGAAAGTGTCACAGCTTTACGATGGTATGGTTTTTTTTTTCATTACACATAATCATCTAACAAATTACCCAAATATGTATATTGAAATTAAAAAAAAAGGTCTCAAAGAAAAAGAAAACTGGTTATTTGGGGTTTTTAGGAGGAACTGATTCATATAAAATATGAAAATTCAACATAGCGGATTAAAAACGGCTGCCATTTACTTTAAAAATTCAACTTTTTTATATTCAAAATAATACAATTTCGTTAAGACTAGCGTAATAGCCTATACGCAGTCTCGATTAACTTGTTGTTTAATAATTTAAACATGTATTTAATAATTTTTCAGCTCTAGCAACTATTTTACTTACCGAGCTAATTCTGGAGTGTTATCAAGATTCGCACGATGGATAAGGCCTCGAGTCCAAGCATAGATGGAAGCAATTGGGTTTGTTGAGGTTGCTTTTCCTTGTTGATGTTGTCTGCAAAAAGCAAAATAAATTTGTAAGGTAAAAATAATTACGTGTAAGTGTGTCCGATACGAATAAAAGTTGGTTTGTTTCTGAATTAAGAAAACAAAATGATAACCAAACATTAAAGTGAAAATCTTCAAATACATTGTATAAAGATGTTTGTTATTTATTTTGTTTGTCGCCATTCCGACTACTGTTATACATTTATATAACGTTACAATTTACCGTCCTCAGTAATCACTTGTTGTATTGTAAAAGGATGGCCGTTTCAGCTATTAAATGTGTTTTCATGTAATAATTTATGTAAATGTTTGAGTACGAGTTTTTGTTAAATGATAAGTGTTCCATGACAACGGAGGATGTTCTCCAATAACTTGAGAATGGCTGAATAGCCGAAACAGCTATCGTTTTAAAGTAAAGTTAACAAAATTGTATTGTGAATTCTTTAACCATTTCAGGAGTATGATTACAGCCGTTCTGGAACTGCTTTGATAATACATCCTTAAAGAAGAAAAGCTGTTTTCAGGTAGAGTTTAGTACAGATAATATTTGCACAGTTTTTATTCTATTTTTGAGGTAGTTAACTCGTTATATTGAAGCCGAAAAGAACAAACAACCCATAAAGATTATTGTCGTAAGGTGAACCAGATGTTTACTGGCCGAAGGAGGGGTGACAAAAGATGTGACGCCTCGTCTGTCGTTGTCTGTTGCCAGACTTGGGATTAACGATTAAAAAAATTAACGATTAAAATTAATCGTTAAAAATATGGGTAACTTTTATCTTAATCGTTAGTTTTAAAACTGATTAACTTTTAACTCTTAATCGTTAAAATATTGGTTAACGATTAAAACTAACGTCAGTTAATTAATTTGGCGGATGCCCGGAAAGATTTGTCACAATGAAAATGCAGGCCGCCTGACGCGACAACATTCAATATTCCTTAGTTTGGGTTATTTATTGCTAATTTTCCGGCCGGAAGAGGTGGGGTGTTTAAAGAAAGATAGAACTATAAGAGGGTAGGGTGTATAAGGTACCTGGGCTATTAGCTAACGGTAACGTAAACAAACAAAACAACGCCGTTAACAGACCCATCAGTGTCATTCAATTAGCCCTTGGGTATACGCATGCCATTATTACAGTTGGATAGTTTTGTTAATTTTGTATAAGTTGTTTAATTGTTTTGTCCTGTTATAGTGATTTACAGTTTAGATTTTATTTAGTGAGTTAGTGATTGTTAATAGCGAGTTAGGTCTAGTGTAGCAGCATTTTAATTTTTTACTTTTTAATTTTAATTTTATTATGTCTTTATTGTGGCCAGTCATTTCAAACTTTTATGAACAAATAACAAGGGAGGGAAATAGTTTAACATTTAAATGTCTATTGTGTTTACCAAAATTTAAAACAATCAAGGCTTCAGCAATTTCTGCTTCCAATTTAAGGACCCACTTAAAGGTAAGTTGTGTTTTAGCCGTTTTAGGTTGTTGCCTATCCAATTTTTGTCGTCTATTATTGAGATTTGTGTTTTATTATAGGGCTTACGTTCAAGGGCGTTTACATATAAATATTATAGGGCGTTTGCAAGCATATTTTCAAAAATTCGCCAAATATAGTAATTATATACCAATTCGAAAGTGGTCCGTAGCTTTTTTGTAGAGAAAGGTTCAAAGAATTTATATATGTCAGTAAAAAAGTGATAGATGTAAATTTTACAAATTTATTAGCTCAAGAAACAAAAAAATGTTCAGTAATGAAAGGAAAAGGTTCAACTTTAGACCTACCTACATAAAAAGTAGTAAACATTTTTGTATTTTTTTTATCAAAACGTACAAAAGTTTTGTAATTTAGTTCTAAAAAGAACTGTTTCAATATATTTATCAATTTCAAATTTCTTGTAGAGTGTAGATAAATCAAAGAATTGAATTGAATAATTGTAAAATGTAGTTTTCTAAAAGAATTAATTTAGTGTTCCTCGAATCACAAAATGATATCAAACGAATAAAAAACTCGATTAGGTTCCGAAAAATTACTTCGAATCACAAAACCGCAAATAGCGAAAACCAAATCTTATGGGAAAAGGAAAGTTATGTTCGTGACATATAGAACATTTTAAAACATTATGTATTAATACCTATAAATCCTATAATTCATTTATACATAAGATACAGGCAGTCCTTGTTGTCGCGGCCCCGCTTTACGTGATTTCACTTTTACACAGTAAAAAAAGTCATTAAGCGGTTTAGTATTTAAACTGAGTTGTTGTTAGGCTACAGTTGATAATTTCACAAGTTATGGGAGCGAGGGAGCGTTGTTTGTCATTTCACTCTCCCCTCAAGGTCAGGGAGATGACCTCAAGGCTCTCATAATTCATAACGGTACCGGTCCGGTACCTCTACCCACCCCTACTTGCTATATCATTGTTTGAGTTTGTCTATTTTTAGAAGTTAGTCAAGTCAAAGCATCAAGCAATCTTTCGCTGTCAGTACCAGTAGCGAAAATATTCTAATCTAAAACGTAGTAAAAACTTAATTTCTTTCAAAATATTTTACTGTAATTTCAATAAATTCTCCCTACAACTGTCCATGTTAATGTTTTTCAACGCCAAGCCATTTCGGTGCGTGTGCAAGAATGTTTTTAAAAATTCGAAAAATATAGTAATTATAAACCAATGTAAAAGTGTTCCATAGCTTTTTGTAGAGATAGGTTCAAAGAAGACATATATGGCAGTAAAAAATGATTGATGCAAAATGTACAAAGTTATTAGCTCAATAAACAAAAATGTTTAGTAAAGAAAGGAAAAAGTTCAACTTTAGGCCTACATAAAGAGTAGTAAACATTTTTTGTAATTTTTTTCATAAATGTAAAAAGGTTTCGTAATTTAGTTTTAAATAGAACTGTATAAAAATATATATCAATTTCTTATTTTGAAAACATCAGTTTTTATGCTTTTTTTTGTAACATCAGTTACAAGACTGCTAACAAAACTAGGCCTAAATTGAATAGTAATTTAAATTTAGGAATGTATTCTTTGCCCAAAAATGAAATATTATTATAAGAAAGTGTAGAGAATAAATCAAAGAATTGAACCGTATAAATGTAAATTATTATTTCACCAAAGTATTCGAATTAGCTTTAACTTACTTTACTTGAATCACAAAATAAGATCAATCAAATGAAACGTCGGGCGTGCGTATTGATAAACCTTATGACGTGCAGTATTTTAACTTTTAACTTTAATCAGTTAATTTTTTTTAACTTTAACTTTAATCAGTTAATTTTTTCAGACATTAACTTTAACTTTAATCAGTTATTTTTTTCTGGCATTAACTTTAACTTTAATCAGTTAAATATTTTGGTTAACTTTCCCAAGTCTGTCTGTTGCTAATCACAACACTTGCATATTTTGCTTATGTTGTCGCCTGTTACCTGTCGCATGCCCGGCTGGTATTTGGCGTGCAAACTATCTGACACTTGTTTTACCCACAAAGTATTGAGAGTAGACAAAGAAAGAAATAGTTGCTTTGTAAGTGATTGGCAGAAAATCTTTGTCGTTTATTGTGTTGTGTATAATTGTTAAAGTGTTGATATTTTTCTTAATATTTTGTGTTTTTACTCTATAACAAAGTAAACTAAGTCATATTGAAGTTTTATTTTTCTCACTCCTTTGCGACAGTTTTTTATATTTTTCATCTACTCCTTAAAGACTAATACTTAGGGCCGCTTTCCTGAAAGAGTTAAAAAAGGGTTGAGCTTTAGGATTGAAAATCCATGATTTTTCTGGTACGTTTCTAAAATTTATCATTTAAATTTTACGATTATTATTAGCAATGAAAGATCTTTCTAAGTGTTTAAAGATCTTCATTAAAACGATTGTAATGAGTGTGCCATGCACAAAAAAACTTTCCGTGTTCTGGAACTTTCCAATCATGCTCCATCACCTTGCGACATCATCTAACACCTTCTACACGTTAAAAACTTTCATAACATCCTCAAAAACCAACTTCACAAGTATTGCACAATATGTTGTTTTTGATCTATATTAATATTTTTGAAAATTTTGATTAATTCGGTTGTTTTAAATGATTATCAGTGTTATTATTCTCAAACATTCTAAACTACAATTAAATCTATGCAACAAAAGTACTTTTTGGATTTGAGTCATGGGTCCCAATGAATAATAAAAAAAATATATAGGTTTAAAATTTTTGTTTGTTTTTACTAAAACATATTTCATTGAATGTTTTACAAAAATATAAAATTTATAATGGAAAACTTAAACTTGAAAGACAAATTTTGACAGACCAAAGACAACTAGTTAGTAGTTTAATAATATTGAACTGTTCTCTTAATAATTCAATTTAGGTGTGTGTCTATATATATATATATACTAGCTGGCCCGACCCGGCTTTGCACGGATAGACTAATCAAAGTTAAATGTATATTAACAAAAAATATATTATATCAATAAATATATTACACTATGTATTTCTTATGGGGATTTTTAGTCACTTTGACCCCCAAACCTCCCCTAAAATTTAGATTTAAAAAAAAACTCTTTCTTAGCGAGCACCTAGGGCCCTAGAGGAAGCTACATAATAAATTTCATTCCAATCCGTTCGGTGTTTCTTTTTAGTAACTTTAACCCCCAAAAACCCCCTAAAATTTCGAATTTTTTGAAAAACTTTCTTAGCGAGCACCTATGGCCCTAGGGGAAGCTACATACCAAATTTCATTCCAATCCGTTGGGTGGTTTTGAGAAATCGTGATTTTGTAACTTTGACCCCCCCAAAACCCCCCTAAAATTTCGAATTTTTTAAAACCCTTTCTTATCGAGCATCTGTGGCCCTAGAGGAAGCTACATATCAAATTTCATTCCAATCCGTTCGGTACGTTTTGATAAATCGTGATTTAGTAACTTTGACCCCCCAAAAGCCCCCTAAAATTTCGAATTTTCGGAAACCCTTTCTTAGTGCGCGTTTAGAGCCTATAAAGAGTATTAGTGCCAAATTTTATGTTTGTAGGCCTCGTGGTTTTGGAGAAACTGTGATGAGTCAATGAGTCAATGGTATTTGGCTTTTATAAGTATAGATATATATTAATCAAATTAGGTGTCTATTATACAAAATTTTCTTAACCCTTTGAACCCCAGACAACGATATATCGTCGCCGATAAATTAAACGAAAACCCTAGGGCGACGATATATCGTCGCCATAGATTGTGCAAGAAACCCCAGGCGCCGTAGATTTAGTGTTTTTAAACATGTGTAAATAAATATTTCACAACTAGCAGCGATTGTATTATGAAGTATATATTATTTCGATTGAATTATTAACAATTTTTAATATTTTAATGTTTGCTAAACATATTTTAACAAACTAGAAACATTGCTTACTGCATGGAATTGTTTGACAGCACTGTGCACGCTCAGCTGTTTGTCACTGTCAATGCAGTAGCTTACTCGTATTTATTCCTGTGGTGTTGTCTAACAAGGTTATCTTTCCTCGTGTTTATTTTATTGTGAGTTTTGGTTTTAGTGTGTGAAAAAGATTTAGAACTGCTTGCATTAGGTATAAGGACCATGTTATACAAGCGCTGATAGCACCAAGTTGCTGTCAAACATTTTGTCATTTTGAAGTACCGTACACAATAATCACTTTGAAATAAACAATAACCACTAGAACCAGGACAAATGAAATATTTATGACCTCTCTGGTCGATGCGCTGCTACTGTTGGTAGCGCCGCATCGTTGACACGTTAGACCACTGTGCTGGCAGCGCTCGGTTAACATGGATTCACTCGTATAACATGGCCCACGGTATTTTCATTTACCCAATAAAGCGATGTTGAAAATGTGGCACTATCAGCGCTTGCATAACATGTATCCAATTATATAAGGAAAGATGTCACCCAGAATGCTTATTGAAGAATGACTGTAACTAGTCATTTTTAAAAAGTAAACTTTTTCTATAAATATAAGTGTAAATACAAATATTTCTGTATTGTTATCAAAAGACAAATTTATATAAGTGAATACCACAATATAAAATTGGGGAGTACTTAATTTTACCTTAGTTATTTATTTGGTAAACTAGATCTCATTTTACATGATTTTTTACACATAGCATAAAATTATAAAAAAGGTTATTAAAAGTTATATATTTGATTTAGAAAGACAATTTTTTTTTATTTACAGAAAAATATATATTTAGAATGAAATGATATAGCTTCCCACAGGTAAATTTTTCTTCCTTTTTTTGTAAAGCTCCCAAAAATTGTTTTTATTTTATTTACTATTATTACTTAGGAGTTGTGGGATAAAATTTTTTTTATAATTATAAAAAACTTTTTTATTCCTAACATTAAGGCTCTGGTATTTGTGAAATTTTTGTGGTAGATTTGTGTTTGTACACATTTTGGAATTCCAATTTTTTGGTCCGGGGTTAAAAGGGTTAAGAAATATAATACAGTTCACTATGCAACACTCTTATTACATAACACTGTTGCTATGTTTTTTTTTTATTCATTATTTTCCCTGTACAAAAGAATTGGTAACACTATTAACTGTTAGTTATAATAAAACTAAATAATAATATGTAACTTTAAACAATTATTAAACAACTTATTAACTTAAAATAATTCAAATTGAACTTAAATACTATTATACAATAATTTCAACAATATTATAAACTTAAACAAACAATGAAAGAAATCATAAAATTACCCTTCTGGTACAAGGAAAATGTAGGCACTTCATTTAGGCTTTAATAAGCCTGTAAAGTATAAGCCACATAATAAGCCTACATTATGTGCATACGCAACTGAACCCAACAGCTAATTCTGTAAATTAAACAATTTTGTGTTTTAAGTCGAATTACCTTGATCTGTGTGCGTTTAGTCAAAGAAACAATTTTCAGAGGGATGATACAGTATTGGAAATTGTATGGGACTTTTTTACGATCTTCATCATAAAGCGAAAAATTCGTGAGGCAATCGTAACGTAAGGGATTACTGTGTATTAATTTACCTGGTATAATTCATCAATTTCATTCAACTAATTATGCATGTTTAAAACTATTTCATTTTTAATTTACAATGTTCCAATTATTTTTTTATTTATATATTTTTTGATGTAATGTTATTTTAAGTTGCGTTTGTCAATCGTTTATAAAAATAAATATTTAACAAATTATTATGTCAAGTAACAAATCAAATATAATTTAAAAAAAATCTCTTATATATTATTTATTTTACCTGTTGAAATCACAAAATATCTTATTTCTGTTGAAAAGTTAAAGGAGGGGTTTGAAATGGAAGCTTCTCACAGTAAAAGTCCTATCATTTAAAACCAACTCCACGACGAATTATCAATACCTTTTGATCTTGTATAACATTTTATACTTTTTAAAGGTTTTTTGGGCAAATATTTTGTTAAATTTGTATATTAAGCATGAATTTGAAATATTTTGTGAGTATTAATTAGTTATTTTACTTTACCTGTAATGACGGGTTACTGTGCCGTGAGCTGCCTCAGATTCGATAGTTTTACCGTCAGGGCACATTAAAACTGATGTCATGAGACCTAATGAGCCTGTAAGCAAACAATTACAATCTATTTGATATCTTATACTTATATAACTTCTTTATCACTTTATTCTTTAATTTACACAGTCAAAAATGTAAGCTTATGTTTTGTTATACAAATTTTGAAATTTGATTTGTTTAGACTTCAAGAGGTCAAGACAGACTGGCTTCATATGTTTTTGAAAGTTTAGCCCACTGATAAATGTTTTGGGAGGGTTTATAGTTAGCAACTGGTTTTTTTTTACAGTTATGAATTTTTGACATTTTTATTCATTCAACTCTCAACTTTTAACAATATTGGTCCATCTATAAATATAGGTTAATATCATATTTTACTTATGGTATATACTTCTTTGTGTAAAAACATTTGCATTATACGAGTGACATTCAACAAATAAATTCCATTTTGTCATGGTTCCGTCATAGTACTGTGTTTGTGCAGTAGTTTTTCTTGCATCAGGGCTTTCTGAAGTTTCAATTTCAAGTGGAAAATAATTATATTTACATTTTGTTTTTAATGTTTAAGTCAATAGATAACTGACAGTGAAATAAGGTCTATTACCTGTCTATCCTGAACGAGAGGAACCTAATACCTGCTGGGATTTAAAGAAACGGGTAAGATTGTTAAAAGAAAAGCCATATAATATGTATAGTAAAACAAAGGAGAATGCATCGTTCTGTTGTGTTACGGCAAGCTAGAGCAAAGAAAGACCTCTCAGTTTTTGTATCAACGGGGCTCAAGATATGAAACAATTTTCCCTAACTTTTTACAAGTTTCCTCACGGAACCCTTTGTTATTACTAGGTATGATGCAACAAGAGCTTATAAAATTTACTAATAATACTAGTTTGTAGTTCATCATTTTGGGTTTAACAAGGATTTGCCTTGAAGTTATCATCATAGTCGTACTTAACCATGGTTAAATACTTTAAAATAAAATTTAAAGTGAACTATTTCACCACTAAATACTCACCGTAACCTTGAGCGACTACATCTGATTGTACATCACCGTCATAATTCTTGCACGACCAGACAAACCCACCGCTTGACTTCAAAGCCTGAGCGACCATGTCATCAATCAGCCTGTGCTCGTACCAGATTCCAGCCTTTTCAAACTGGGCTTTGTACTGTCTGTAATAAAATATACATATCTCTTTAAAAGTTATCGGGTCTGAACACAGTTCCACACATCTATTGGCTATTTACAAAGCTACTGTAGTTGTTTTTTGTTTCAATGAGTGTTTGTCTGTCGGTGAATTCAGATAGCAATGTCCACGAAAACGTTTCTCTCGGCAATTGTGAAGTGCTTGCTGTGATTTTATTTTTGTATGCGAAAGGATCTTCACCTGAAATTCATCGCGAGTTGTGCCTTATGTATGGACCTACAAAAAAGTTAGAAAAGTGTTGGAGTCGAGACTTAAAAAATGGACACACAAATGTGCATGATAAAGATTGTAGCATATTCAAATGAAATTTTTGAACAAAAGAACCGAAAACTGCAAAGCAATTGGCGATTGTCACAGAAAAGCTGGGATATCACAAATTGTACAAGGTGGGTACCAAAAATTCTCACTGAGCAGCACAAAGAGAGCGAAGAATGTGCAGTGGACAAATGCTTTTGA
The DNA here is from genome assembly GCA_018207615.1 of Philaenus spumarius. Lineage (NCBI taxonomy): Eukaryota > Metazoa > Arthropoda > Insecta > Hemiptera > Aphrophoridae > Philaenus > Philaenus spumarius. The sequence continues at coordinate 25,437 of JAGFPH010000721.1, forward strand.
ACCGCTATCGACAAGATGGAAACGATTTGTATTCCCACATTGTTACGGACGATGAAATGTGGATATCCTACAACAACATAGAATCAAAACAATAATCAATGCACTGACACTATTCAAGTTCACCAAAATAAAAACATTTTAAGCAATATTCGTACTCAAGTTGAAAAAATATACGATTAACGTTTTTTGGGGCGAAAAAGGGCGTCATTTAGATTGATTTCATGGAATGTAGGTCAACAATTACAGCTGGCATGTACTGCAAAACGCTCATAAAACTGAGACAAGCGATTTAAAATCGACGATACAGGAAACTGTCATCCGATGTAAACCATCATAATAACAAAGCGCATCCTCACACCGCTGCTGTAATAAAAAAGAAGATTAAAGATTTTCAGGGTGGCTTGGTGGACAACGGTTTGAAAACGACGAGGAACTCAGATTGCTGTTGTAAACTGGTTCAATTCCCATGAGACGTACTTCTACAAGAGAAGTCAAAGGAAGTGGTGCAGCGTTACAAAAGCGTGCGTAGAATGGCCATCATGTAGAAAAGAGAATTGGATATGACGTAAACTAAATCTGACAATAAAAAGCTTTTCTCAAGAGTTTATTTTCTTATATGAGCAAACGGCTCTGCCTTATGAATAAGTCTTGCAATATTGTAGGAATATCACAAACATTAGTCATAAGAAACCAGACTAACTGATAACAGAACATAGGTTCTGTCATGAACAAGCTGCCATGAGTCAAGTCTTTTTCAGGAAGAGCTAGTAGACAGCCTGACCTTGAAGAAACCAATAGAAATCATGTGTGTTTGGCAACTCATATCCTCGCTATGACATATATTGATTTGATTTCAAATATTCCTACAAATGGTTTTGTGGGTTATGTCAATAAATGTATTTATGCTTCTAGAGTTGTCTTTATGGTAAAGTGTCAAAAGTATATCAGTCAGTTACATGATAAGCTCAAGTGAATATAAAATTTCACTCATGTTCTAATAAATTGTATTTAATTTCATAATTACCAGTATTGCTCTAAGGATTTTTTATAAAAGTTTATATATCTACTAACATTTTAATTTAATAACTGTAATTTTTATAGTAAGTCATACATTTATTAAATACATTTTAAATTCACTGTTTGTGTACTAGTTTCATTTATTTCTTATTTGATTTCTTCCAACAAAAAAAGTCAGCAATTATTCTTATTGATATTCACAGAAAGATTTCAAAAATACACGATGAGGAAGTAATAATACCATTTTCTCGCTTTGAAGATCGTTGCTTAGCTAACAATACCACCTAACTAACATAGGAAGGTAAAAAAACTGCTTATTTTAAAGAACATATAATATTTATTTATATAATACTATTTTTATTTTTAAAACTACATTTTTGTATATTTTTTACCATCAAAGAAAAGAGATTGAAGTTAATAGATTGACTACGTTAGTTAGGCGATATTGGTTCTTTATCGAGTTGCAGGTAGACGGTATTCGATCTTAACGAATTACAGATAAGCTGTATTATCCTGTAAATAACTGCACTTAGTCTGTAATGTCTTCATAGACCCTTAGTAGTTTTTTTTAATAAAAGCCCTGGAGATTGTTTCTTAGCAGTTTGCTTTGAATATTTAGGCAGTTTTGTTTTTGTGCAATGGTGCTGCTGTATGTAGGATGTTTTCCATAAACATTGTATTAGTCGATGTGAAACGTCTGCAAGAATGTATTGGAAGGAAAAGTCAATTATATTAAAGATATCAGTTAGGCAGTATTGTTAGCTAAGTGATGACACTTCTGTTTTTACTCACTTTTCGTAAATTTCCTGGAAGATATCCTTAAAGCGACCATCGTACTTTTTCAAGATTGTGTTCTTGGTTGACATGTAAAGCGGCCATTTTTTGGATAATGCAACCTGTATTAAAATAGTTTGTTATTAATTTTTAAATAAAAAAATAACTAAATTTATTCCAATGTGAGTATAAAATTTGCAATCTAAATATAACCGATAATTGTTTTTAAGAATTATATTTTAGAATATAAAGATTCATACTGGTAAGTTTACAACCAAGAAAGCGAACCTTGAAATTTTCCAAATATTATACTGTCTATGAGTTTTGTCTCATGCTCTAACACATGGTTGCAACAAGGATGTGAGACACTGATTATTTTGATAAAATAAAGGCATACTGGACGAGTTATATTATTAACCGAAGGTACTTGGTAGAATTCCATGTTAATAAATAAAGAACACAATTTTTAGTAAAATAATACAAATATTTAACAATGTGCCTTACCAACCATGGTTTCTCATTTATGGCATTTACAAATCTGTTCACAGACTAAGAAAGATATTTTAATGTATTACAATTAATATATACATTTATCACAGTAAACCATTATTTGACTAACAAATTGTATGACAGAATTATGGTTATAGGGTAGATAAAATTACTGGAGCTGTAATTTCTTTAAAACTCTTGTTGATCGTTCAAAGAAAGACTCCTCAGTTTTTGCATCATCTGTTTCAATTTTCCCTGACTGGAGGAACCAGGAAATGCTATGTAATGTATGTTTTAATTTCTTACAAATACACATTCAAAGTTCATCCTAAAGATGTTTTATAATCCAATATATCAAAAGTTTTAATAATCTTTTTTATCTGTGATGAAGAGAAAAACAAATAAATAAAATAAGTTTTGAATCATCTTTAAATATTAAACTCATAAATCAGCTTAACTAGTGCAATAATAATAATTTACTAATAATTGACCAAAATTAAATATACAATACTACAGAGTTAGGTCCACCATTGTATTAATATTAATGATTCTGTTATGGTAGCTATTAATCTATATTAGAGTACAATCATGCTTTAACAGTTAATGTATCTAGGGAGTGGTCAAGGAATCTGATAAGTAATTTCAAAGATACGAGGGCCGTTCAATAAGTCCTTAGAAAATGCAAGAGATGGAGCGCAAATCACTGAAAATTGTTTGTTTTTTGGAATCAGCATTTCTCAGTAGACAGCTGTAAAATTTTTTAGCTATGTAGAACATGTGGTTGCATTGTCGTTGATTGAAGTAGAGAACTTTTGTTTGAAAAAAAAAAGTTAAAGCAAGTTTCGAGCGGTGATATTTGAAAGGCTAAACACCGAAGTTAATCAAAGCCAAGTTGGATGAAATTCATAGTACATCTGTCCCTCCTGCGTATGCCACTGTTTATAATTGGGTAAATGAATTTAAACGTGGCCGTACATCAACAAAAGATGAACATCGTTCGGGATGTCTAGTAGAGGTGACTACGCCCGAAATAATCAATAAAATCAACGATACGGTGTTAAGCAATCGGCGATTTAAAGCGTGCAAGATAGTTGAAGCCACAGGCATATCACAAGGTACTGTTATTTCAATTTTATACGAAAAACTGGGTGTAAAAAAAGTTTTACCAAGATGGGTGCCGCATTTGCTCACAGAGGAGAATAAACGCAATTGTGTGGTTGATTCTACGGCTAATTTTATGCTTTTTTATCACACTACAGATGAGTTTCTACATCGATACATAACTGTGGACGAAACATAGATTTACTACTACACGCCACAGACAAAGGCACAGTCAAAAGTGGGTTTTTGAAGGTAAACGGGAAAATTGGCTGGGAAGATTAGCCAGTTTTTTTTTTTTTTTGTTTTACGCAAGAGGATTTATTTGCATCAATTACTTGGAAAAAGGAAAAACAATAACTGGAGAGTATTATGCATCTTTATTGCATCTTTAGTGAAGAAATAAAAACTAAACGTCCTCATTTGATAAAGGAAAAGTACTCTTTCATCAAGACAATAAACGGCCTCCTCAAGCCTGTGCAGTTTCAATGGCTAAAATCGTGGAATTGAAGTTCAAATTGTTACAACATCCATCGTATTCGCTACGACTGTGTACGTATACAAGTGAAGGAAGGTGAGTTTGAGACTGGCTAGGAAAACTGTAAGAAGGAAAGGCGTCAGTTTAGGCTGGCGGGAATGTATACTGGTTTTCAGCCAATAGCGTTCATTGATTTCTGGCATGATATATCAAACAATATGGTGTCACACATCATGTGATGTCACGCGATACTCCCACTCTTATACAATTGCATACATTACAGTATACAGAATAGAAAATTCCTTTTTTGGAGGCCAAGTCATTATTAGAATACAATCAATTTAAATGTTTGATTGACTTGCACTTGAGTTTCACAATAAATTTAAACGTGTGTATTATCTTATCTTCTAAAGCGAGAGATAATTGTTTGTCTGCTAAATGGATCTGGAATCTCCGTCTAAGGATTTTTGATTTTTTGATTTTATATTAGGCTTTTGGCCACGAGAAATCGATTGGAAATGGTCACCAGTCTGGGAAAATTCGTTTTCTACGTCTTTTTATTAAATTAAAAAGTGAAATTTGTCCATTTTAAACAATACAAAGCACAGCTGATGCAAATGTTTTCAATGCCATTACAATAATCATCTGCTTTCTTTTAAACTGTATATTTTATTAGAGGTAAGCCTAATGTTGTATCAATTTATAGTTACCATGGCAACGAATACATAATAAACATACCCTTTATTTAGTTCTTTAATGTTATAGGCCTAACCTAAACGATGTTCACGGAAATTTGCAATAATAGTAGTTATTGACGTGAGCGAACTAGGCCCTAGGAATAAATCGGTATTGAAATAATACTTTAATTTAGGCCTGACTTATTTCTGAGGCATAGCGTTGAAATTGTGGTTAATCCTTTAAACTGTATTTTTATTACAGGTAAGCCTAATGTTGTATATACCCTTTATTTAGTTGTTTAATGTTATAGGCCTAACCTCAAAACTCAATAATCCAATATTTATTATTGAAATCATAGCCCTGCTTATAATCGAGCTTTAGCTCGGTCTCCAGGTACTTTTGTATTAAATACGAGTTAATGTTTTGATGATATCTATTGAGTAAATACTGAAGATGGTATTTCCAGCTCCAAAGGGTGTCAAACTAAGACAAAATATGTTGCACGATGTAATCAAATTAAGATAATAGTCTCATATATAACTAAATGTTGTATATATAGAATGTTTTAGAACATATACCATACTGTACAGGTATATTCCTTTCATCAAAATAATGAAAAAGTTAACATCCACATGGATCCGGAAACGCTACTTTAGAGAGTTCCAGTTCCAGGTATGAGTGAACGAAATTTCTGTGGTTTTGTATGGTTTGATAAAAAATTGAATAAAACATTTAGCAAACCATAAGTTATAACTTGCAAGTTGCACCTCAAAGTGTCACTGAGGATGACGACTTGTTGTTGAAGAGCCTTTGACAATAAATGTATTTTGTGAGAAATTGTGTTAACATTTGTTTTTTTAGTATTATTTGTTAGTAAATCTAAATTTAACAATGAAAATTATTTATTTGTGCAAGTTATATAAAATCAAATTAGGTCAACAATCCACAAAAAAATTTTAAACCTGTAAAAATCAATTTAATCATAAATCTAATCAAATTAAATACAAACCTGAAAACTGGAATGTGCGAAAGATTGAATAGATTCATCGATATTGTACATTGCTAAAGCTACACCAGGACCCTTAAAGTCAAACACTGTCAATCGTTCTACATCTCCTTTGGGTGGAGTATAAACCAGTTCAACCTGTAAGGAACATTATCTTTATTTGTAAAAGAACATTAGATATATGCTAGTACTGAAATATATCTAACATAACATAACATTTAAAAAACTGAAGTTAAATTGAAAATGAATATTTGTTGGAACGTTCTATTATTTAATAAAAAATAACAGTTTTTGGAGAATCTCATTTTCTGTTTTTCACTAATGGATACAAATTATAACTATTTATTGTCTAATGTTCACCAATACACATATTATATAGCATGTTAAGCTAGGACAAGGGTTTTTAAAAATCAGTAGAGGTACTCTCACTCATAATTCAAAAAGAAGGACATCAAGCAGAAAATTTCAAAATTCAACCCTAAAAATGCATTAAACACATATTAAATTTTTAACTTACACATGTTATGTTTAGTCGCTAAATGGCGTTTACGCTTTAACCAATGAGAAGAAGAATAAGTATGAGAGTAACAAACCAATTTAAATTTTCAGTTACATTATTAATTGCTAAAATAATATTTAAATATAAACTATTGTTTTATTTGACTTTTTTTCTCAACTATAATGTACGAGTACAAACAGAAGTCCACATAAAAAGTCAAAGTATATTTAATCATGAAAAAAAGTGTGTAAGACTCTCGCTCCTTAGGTTCTAGAAAAAGTTGATTTTATGCAATGTTCTTTGCATTTGATATATTATATAATCGGCTCTGAGATTAGAAATCGTTTAAAATGTATATATTTTTTATATCTTTTATGTTTACTTCATTCTTAAAAGCTAAGAAACAAATAAGGCCTACAAACACAAAACTCTATTTTAAACTATCACTATCTTGGACTCTTGGTCTGAATTATTGCTACTTTATCAAAAAAGTTTGATCTTCTATTTGAGTAATTTATGAATATATATAGGCGATGAAAAATTGAGTATTGAATTTTAAAATGAACTATAATAATACAGTTTTGCTTAAATGACTGAATAAAAAATCGTTGAGGTCTGTGATTACAATGTATTATCTTTTGTAAAGTACTTCAGGTCTTTGAGTAAAATATCGAATTTTAAGCACTGTACATTTTACTATGGTAAAAATCTCTATTGTCATGGACTCAGTTAGATATAGTTTGTTGTTTGAAAGCCTAAGTAGTTTCTTTTGAAGAATGAAGTAAAGAAAAATAATTTTAAACAATAGACTAAATAACAATTCAAACATGTAACAGCTGATTTCATCCACAAACTTTAATACTTAAAAATAAATTAAAATGTGTTCAGTTAAAATACAGTATAACACGCAAACATCTGCTGGTTACCTATGCTTCTACGTATAAACACAGTAAACGCAGCGCATGCACGTAGACTGTGTATAACATATGCGACGGCGAAAATAGAAATGATTCTCTCTCTCTTAAGGTATGAAACATAACTGTCTAGTTTTCTCTCAGAATGACTGCTGAGCTGAGTGAAAGTATGATTACAAAAAGAATTAAGATTAATTTCA
>JAGFPH010000721.1:47589-91078 GCA_018207615.1 Philaenus spumarius
CAGGACAAAGTTTGGCAAGTAAATAAGATAACGGCAGAAGCAGCTTCAGTTAGTGACTAACCTCCATGACGTGCACGTCAGATGCGTAAATGAACTTTTAATAAATTTTAACGATCTCCACTCGGAGCTAAATATATGTTTTTATTGATGTTTTTGTGTTGTTAAGTAAAACGCGAATGCCCGAAACCGCGGTCGTAAAATAAGAAGTGAGAAGAAGGAAGGATTAGTTGACGTACCAAATTAAGGTAATATTGATTATTATTATTAATTAATATACTAATCCGTAGGCTAAACCATGGAATTTAATTTAAAATGGAATTTAGGTTAAAATCAATCATACTATGTACACTAGTAGCAAGCCACAGGTGTTTCTGCACTAATTCTCAGTGAAATATGCTGAGTTATATTTATTTAACCTATCAGTGCCCTCCTTATTGTAACGTGCTGTTGTGCATATACCCTTCGTTTGAAGATTTTCATACAAAAAAATATTTAATTTGTGAATTAATTTAAGTTTTTAGTTAATATTTTTCCATTTTATTTTGTATCGTGATAAACGACTTATGTTTGAAGTTTCATAAATTCAGAGAAATGTTTTTACTCCTTTCGGTATTTTCAGATTTCAGAAGTCATTCCTCATGAAATTCCAGAACGTCAATAGTAGGCCTACTGAAATTAAGTGTGCACCAAAGCTTCATTTGATAAACCTATCTTAACAACCACTATAGTAAACGCATTCAAAGATAAAGTTCTTAAAAACAAAAAAAAACAATAATACTCGAGATCAACAAAAACATAAAAACAACTTGACCTTGGTTGGAATGAGAAGATAAAGCACTCCAATTAAATTTAAACAAGTGCATCTGTTCACCTGAACAACTTATAGGCTATATCATCAGGTCAGTGAGTGACTCATGTGCGAACCATAACGAATAAGAGTGTGTTGAATATATACACACAAGTATTATAGATAAATGATAACATAATCTGAGGACTTTAACTTACAAAGTGCAAATTGTGTAAACTAAATTTTAATTGTTTCAATCTCATTACAAATTGCAACAGGAATAATTCTAAAAAACGAGTGCTAATTTCCAAAGATTAACAAAATGTTGACATTTTAGCCTTTTGACAAAATATAACAGAAAAGAATATATCAATGTTGAAAAACAATAAACTTGAAACATGTATAAAGTGTAACTGAAAAAATATACAATCTCATGTAGGTCGATACATATGCACTGAGTAATATATTGCAACACCTCAATCTAAATGATTAGTATTATGATTTAAATATTATACGAATAACCAATGATTTTTGGGCCATCTTCCAAGTACATAAAATTAAAATAAGATAATTAAAAAGGATCTTTAAAAAAGAAATAAAATTTATGTTGAAAACAAATTTAGTAGCCTATTATTGGTAGTTTTGTTGATTATTTAGTAGGCCTATTAGTCAAACTATTTGTTGAATGGAAATATGGGGTTTGTGTTTTTAATTTACACAGGAAGAAAAGCCAATGAAATCAGCGTAAAGACTTTGTTTCAACTGAAACCAAAATATTTCTCACCTAAAGAATCTAAAAACATACTAATGGCACCCCAAAAACCCTATTTCTTTTAAGAAATTTTTAATATAGAAGAATTTTGGTAGTTCATTTCCCTAACTTTCCACATTTTTTCAACTTCTCTGACCGACTGACAACACTTATTAAATTGTTTACAAAAACAATTGCATTACATTTTGGTAACGTAAATTCTATTGCCTACATTTGGCCTCCTCCTCCTCTACATCCATTTTTCTTAGCTCACCATCCAAGGACAACAAAGAAAGCAAAAGTATTTTTAGTATGTTGCCCCAATAAAAATAATTTGTTTTTTAAAATAAACATTTTGTGTACTAAATGAAAGGAGTAAGTAAGTTTTATATTTCAAGCTTTTAGTGTTGATAATATGAAACATTTTCTCAGAATATAATGCAAAACAATGAGACAAACAGAACATGTTAACTTTTAGTGTATTTTGTTTATCCTATATCCTATACTCTAATACAAGCAATGCCTGTTTGTTTGTAGGAGCAATCTCGAGATCCAACGGAAGGATTTTGTTGAAAGTTTGGGATTAGAAGATTTAGGGTCTAAAAAATCGATTGGTGAAAACCGCAACCTCAGGAAAACTTGTATTTTCTAAACAACTCATTTGAAAATTGAAAATTTTTAACATTGGGTTTAGGGAGTTTAAAATCATTACATATGTTTATTGACTGTAATAATAACAGTAATCAGCTGTTTCCTATATTATTTCCATTATTAGCTGATTTCAAGCTTAAAATAATTTTTTTTCATTTCTAACCTTTAAGATAGGTTTTTGTGGAGAACGACATCTGTTGAAGTATTTTTATTTCGTATTAGAGTATAGGATAAAAAGTTCATTTGTACTCAAGTTCGAAAAATATTCATATTTATTCAGTATGCGATTTGTGTTTACATACATTTTCCTAAAAAAAAAAAAACAATAAAATAAAATACCGAGTGATGCTCGGTCGCCCAGATACTGTTCAACTAAATAATATTACGAGTTAGAATTCTTTTATATTTTGCTTTCAGCCCAACAGACCAACAAAAAATGGACCATGATGGTACTTAATTTCTTTTTCTACGTTGTTTTTGAGTTAATATACCGGTAGTAAAAAATATTAATTTTGGTAGGAATAATTTTGCTAAAATATTTTGAAGTATAATGAAGCACTGTTTTATTATTATTAATCAGCAGCATCCCTCAATCCTAAATTCAAGTTTCATATTTTACCAGAACAAATTAGGCTCATACATATAATAAACTCGTGTTTGTCTGTCTGTTTGTGATGGCAACCTGGGGTTTGAGCCATTAGATGCACCATTTCTTCAGGAAAGTTTAGGAGAAATCCACATTAGAAAAAGTCGTCGTTCAAAATTTTTTACGTCATTGGTGACCAAATATGACTATTTCGCCCTTTTTTGGGCACGTTTCTGCTTATAACTTTAGACTGGTAGCACCCAGTTAAATTTGAGATACTCATTGGATTCAGCCCACCAAGTCAAATGGCCACTGAGCTGACTGTGTAGGGTTGCATAGTTTAAGAGTTATAACACAGAAAAGTGCGTTTTTCTTAAACTTATTAGTTTACCAACTTTTTAAAAAACTATAGCTTTTAAGAAAAATCTGAGACCACCATGGCGATTGGAAATTTAATTCTCTGCAACTATCATATTTTAAATTTTTTCTCCGACATGATCTAAGGAGTCAAAAATGCAAAAACCATTTGACAGTTTTTGTTGATATAAGCATGGTTTGTCTCCTGCGGGGTTATACGGTAGCCCTCCATAAAGAAGGTTTAGGTTTGGAACTGCAGGGGTTGGGTTCGGAGATATGAGTGTTAAAAGTGGACCAATTAACATTGTGGACTTTTTATGAGAAGTCGGTGAAGCAGTTAGGAATAGTCCTGAAGTGGTCGAGAATGGCTAGAATGTTCCATAAAGAATGTTCTTGAATGTTGTGGAATACTGTAGAATGTTATATAGAGAAAAGCATTTCCATTTTGATTATTTCAGAAACCGGAAAAGGGCTATGACGATACTTAAAATTGTAGATACTTAAAATTTGGAGTATTATTATTATTCTTAAGATGTATAGGAGAAAATATTTTAGGTGCCATGTACTCATAGACATGAAATGCACCAAACAAACTGGCGGAAATCGTGGTTTTGCACTTACTGGCGTATAACTTATCATGTACCTAAGCATAGACGAGAAATGCAGATTGATTTGGACAAAACTCACTTTAGGTTTTTTGGACATTGAGCTCTCAATATTTACCCAATATTTCTTTAATCCATTTATTCACATCTGTGAGTGAAACCATGGGTACCCCTGCTAGTATAAAATAAAATAATTATCATAAATAAAATTTAATTTAAAAATACAAATCTAAAATTTTAGATTTACTGCACTTAGCAACTTAAAAATAGGCTAGTTTTTAGTGCTTTTAAAAAGTATTTTTTAGACTTTTAGCATACTATTGGGGATGTTATCATGAAGAAGAAAAAACTGTAAGAAAAACCTCTCGGGTTTAATGGTATGGAACTATTTTTTTGTTTTCCTGACCGTAGGAATGCTGTATAGATATAGGCCAAGAAAAGTAAACATTAAAGAATAAATCTGACTTAATTTGTTCCATTTTAAAATTGTGGCAAGTATAAAAAAATGTGTATTTATTTTTACTAACCAACATTTTTAGGTTTTATTACAGCATCAGAAACTAAAGCTTTATACATTGCTAATGTCAAACCCTTTCAAACAGTGCCCAATTTGGACACTTTTTTCAGGATTTAAAAATGTCTAATTTCAGGAGAATGTAAAGTCATATAGGCCTATCTGCAAAATTGTAAAAACCAATGTAAGTAAAGTAAGATATCAAATCAAAGCAGAACATTTTTGTATTCAAACTTTGGTCATTTATCCCAATCATTTCAAAATGGGGGCCAAAAACAAATTTTAACATTTTTAAATCCTTTTTCCTTAAACAATGAAAGCAAACTGAGAAAATAAATAAATGTGTATTAGCCTACTTATTACATTCTCAAAATATTTTAAAAAGTACTGTAATCAGAAAATAAATAGGCCTACAACTATAGATGTTGGCGTACATTTTCATGTTTGAAGAAGTTTCTGTTTTTAATTTGAAGCCTAAACTATAATTATAAAAACCTATGAAAATCTATTATTTTTGTTTGCAGGTTGTAATATTATATAAGGAAGTCTTCACCCTTATAAAATCCATATCCTTGATTTTCAAGATATAGCAATCCATCTCACCTTGACATAAGGGAAGATTAAGTTCTCCTTGATGTTTGCCCAGATAATCCTGGTCATCTCATCTCCGTCCATCTCCACGACTGGATTCTTCGCTGCAATACGAGCTGTGGCATCTGAGAAAATAAAATAAACTGATCGTTAAATATTGCACAAAATAAAAATAACAGAACTAAAAACTACACACATATAAAATAAAATTATTGAAAAGGGTGCAGAAATCCTAGTTGTAAAATGGAAGGACGATATAATGGAGGAAATAGAAAGTTTTTTCTCCCAATGGTTACCACCACAGTAGAAGCCAAACAAAATATATTAATAGCCTAATGATAAAAATCCAGGCAAGATGGAATCAAAAAATAAGACCTACCTTAAAAAATATCACAAATTCTAACAAAATTTAATTAATTAATAATTATATGGCTTTATCGTCTGGTGCCAGGATTTTGCAGACAGTAAGTCATATAATTATTAATCAATAAATCGATATTCGGAATGGCTTTATTCCGGAATGGCCAAATATTCAAGTGATATAAAATTTATTTGCTAAACGTGTTTCAACACCAGAAGTCATCCTCAATGAAATTGAACTGCCACTAACAACTCATAATTCTTATATGTAATTTCCTCATGAATAAAGTTCGATAATTATATAAATTTGTACAATAAATTACTTTAAGCTACTAACGTTTATCTTCTTAGTAAGAAGCCTTTTAATAGTAAAAATTAATATTACAGACAGGCATAATATGTGTATGTCTTAAAAATGTTATATTTTATAACTAGAAGAATACTTTGTGCACATAGGGACTATTTCAGGGTTGGGAGTGGAATAGTCAAGTGAATTCCAATGTCAATAGCTGGATTTGAATCGAGCAAGTCGTGAACCCTGGTATTTCTTTTTATGGTTGCAAACCAAAAAGTGCCAATACATTATCATTGCCTGAAAAGCAAATTTTTAACTTCAACTTCACGAACTTCCATCGGTCTTCACCTGGATTTGAAAAAGATACCACAAGCTTTGGACTCAGTTCCTCAGCTATAAGCCTGCCTTGTAGTGATAACACCGTACTAGGTATTTCTGTAAAGAATTCAGAATTTTAAGAAAAAACTATTAAAAACGCCTACTTTTATTCTTGGAATGAGCGTAATTTGAAATTCTTTCTGTGTACGTCCAGACTAAAAGAGACATAGGCTGCATGCCAATCTGTAATCAACAATTGGCTACAATTTCGGTGGAAGACACACTATTTAAAATTTTTGATTTTAGGTTTAACTTTAAAGTTAGGAGGATAAGGTTAAAATTGTTTAATCAGCTACCTGCATCTGTAAAAAAAGGTTGGACCGTAATTTAAATTAAATTAAATTAAAATGTCTTCGGAGCTGAAGACATTTTTACCAAATAAAATGATTATTCAATTAATAATTTTAAGAGAAATAAGTACACAAAGAGTCTTTAAATAATTTATTTGAATATTTTTTATGTTTAATTATTAATGTATAATGATAGTTTTTGTATTTTGTACGTTTATATTTTATTTGATAAATTCAATCCTATAAATTGTTGCAAAAAGAAGTCTTAATTTTTTTTATATATATTTACAAAATATATTTTATTACATTTATTAGTTTTTTATTCTATCTAATTACTAGCGGGACATCTGTGCTTTGCTACTCGTACAAATGAGTATCGGAACGAATTCAAGAAAAAGTGTGTTTAATAATAAGTGTTGAATATTTATGTACAGCTCTTTTTCTCGGTGATAAAGTATATCATTTTTGTTTTGTAATAATGCATAGGTATCTAAATAATAATGTTTTAACAAATAGTCAAAAGAAAATTGTAAGGAGAATATTTGTAGGAGTTTCAATCAAATGTAGGGATAAAAAACATGTCTCTTGTGTTTTTCCTTCCAAGGTATTTAGGCTTTGAGTTTCCGTACTTTCATTTTCGCATTTATATGTTAGATTAATTTGTTATAAGCTTTTTTTACATTCACTTACAGTCATTCAATTTTTTACCACACTGTAAATTACGTTACACATAAATTTTATTGTAATCTGACAATAGCCGATACAATTATTGTGGCAAATAAATAAGAATGTAAATTAACATTTCAATATTCCAAAATTATATTCAAGAAAAACATAGATTTAAAACAGATTAATTACAATATTAAATCAGTATTTTATCATTCTAGATAAGGCCAACAACAGTTGATCACTTTGAGTAGGCCTGCTAGTTAACCATAATGTCAATTTGTAGATAACTTAAATTATGAAACTAGCAAGTGGTTAATTAAATCTTAAAAACCTATAACGGATAACAAATTGGTTTAGTTCTGGAACAGCATACAATTTATTGTATTATAAGATTTGAAGAAGTATTTATATTTCATGTTTCCAAAATGATTTTTCTATTTCAATCAATCACAGCTTAACGGTATCTTTAAAGAAACTGGAGAAGTGAGAGTTTAACTAGCATGAATAGAGATCCATTCTGCTGTTTTGAAATGTTAAGTTATAAAAGAACTATCTCAAATTACTAAAAATTATAATAAGAAAATAAAGACTATAAACTGGAACAGATTGTGGAGGCTCCCCAACACAGTATTTCCTTCTACTACAGTTTTCCCGTAAAGTGTATAATACCTCAAACAATGCTTATTTTTTTAAATAGCTGTAGTACTTTTGGAAATAGAACAGGAGGAATTAAATACTTTTTGGAGGGAATAGGAATTTGTAGTACCTAATGATTTCGGAAATATCTTGGAAATAAAATAGCACAAAATTCTAAAAAAAAGGTGCTTTTCATATCCATAAATAAAGCTATTTCAAAAATACCTCACACGAAAGTATAGCAAAATTTATTTTTTCGGCAGGCCTACCAAACTACGGCCCCCTCCCACAAATGTATAGTGAAATATTTGTTGGTTCCGATTTTTAAACAGTTTTACTGATGGATTGGCAACAGCTTCTTCTGAATATACAGAAGAACTTTTTACATTATCCAAGGCACTGAATTCTGTATCACTATATGATCTTGAATCCATCCAAAATATGTATTCCCCTAACGCTTTGGTTAAAGCTATTCTGCATTCTATGCACAGGCTTTTGCAAGGTGTTGGGGTGTCATTCTTTTAAGTTCCCAATCACAATGGAATACAGGTGAATATTGAGGGAATACTGTAGCAATACAGAATAATAAAGTCCGAGAGATTAGAGTACAGGCCGTTCAAACCACCAAAGCCTTCGAAAGGAAGTGATGGTTTCTCGGCTACGAATCAGCCATTCCATGCTAAATGGATTTCTGATGCGGCATGGGGACTCGCCACTTTGCCCATAGGCCTACGGTTCTAAAAATTTGTTTCCATGGCAAGCACTTTCTTTTCGACTGTGAAAAATGAATGCATGTCCGTAAGAGGTTTCGCCTACCATACCGAATTGCATGATGGGTGATAATACCCACTCCATTGATATGGTTTTGGTGTTTCTGCATCATTGAATGTGATTGGTAATATTTAGAGACACTTGTTTTGTTCAAATTATTTATTGTATTTTGTTAACTAGTTTTAGTAATGTGTATTTTAATTTGTGAATTATTAATTGAAAGCTCCTGTCTTCCAAGCGATGATGACCGCTCAGGTTTTCACCTTTAACAACAACAAAAATTAATTTTTATAAATTAACATGCTTTATAGCTATGGAAAATTTCAGCGTAATAAATGTTATCTGGTTAGTAAATCTACTGTGACAGATTTTAGTTTTGGGCACATAACCCAAGTTATTATGTTTCTGCTATTAGCTTGTGTTGTTATTCACTTTCTACCTTCTGCTACCGGTATTTTTGTATTATCTGTCCCATTTTGGTTTTAAATTTTTCTACTTTGTTACAAATAAATCTTTAAAAATTTTTATAAATTTTATTTCTACTCATTATTCTTCTCATTTCATTGTTAGTATTTGATTTTTTTTATAGATTAATAGTTTTGCAAAATCTGTGGAAAGCACACAAAACATTTTGAAAATAATTATAAATTCATCATTGGATTTCTAATTTTTCCTATAAATATCCGTAAAATATTTAGTTTATTCATTAAAACCGATTAAGTCAAAATAAATTATAATTTTGTAGTATTTTCTCTAAAAAAAGTTTCTTTCCTTCATTATTTCAATACTAAAAACAAATAATTATTCATATGTTCTATTTTTAGTCTTTGATATCTGTGATATCTGTATTGAATTTAACATTTTACTGAAAACTGACAGTCAGATCAATCACTACGAAATGTAAAAGTAGATAATATATGGTACGTCACATGGCAAATGGAAGTAAAATTAGATACCTACAAATCAAATGAAGGTCGAAATACCTATTTGCTTCCTGACAGGTGTGATCATCAACACCACTAACATAAAAAGAAACGTCACACACCTGGTGTTTTTAAAAGATTTAAAGTTACATATTTTTAGGCCTAAGACAGAAAACCAATCCTACTAAATATTATTACATGTTCATTGCATCAAACAGAGTAGAATAGTTTACTGCTAAGTAGTAGCCTACTCATTAATGTTGTGCACCACCACTAAACCACACAAAATTGGGGAAACACCATTAAAATCAGTTACTATATTGAGCAGACTGAAAATAGATATTAGGGCATAAAAACATTATTAGATAACTTTACCTTAAATTAATTAATACATATAAAGGTATGGGAGACCAAACGTGCTTCGTGTGACAACTTCAAGGCACGCATCGTTCACAAAATTTTAAGCTAAATACTTTAACATATCCTATATTTTTGTCAAGAATGGAAATTTTTTTTCAACTATTTTCAAAATATTTTAATCTAGTTTAGACCTAACCTTAAATCAATCATTAAGCTTTTTTTTTAATAAAAACGTGAAAACAATGTTTGTTTCCTATTCACAATATTTTTTTATTGCTATAGCAACAGCCAAAACAATGTTTTACAATATATAACTTGTTTATCAAAAGTTATGGATTTGGGGCGACTTTATTAATTTTGTTGCCAACGGCATTCTTTTTTTAGTACATTAAAAAATAATTGATCACTAAAAACAAACAAAAAATAGAGTGGAAACCGGATAGCTTACATAATAGTAATGGCTTTAAGTGAACAATTTGGGACTTATTTTGGAGTATAGTAGGCTACTTAATTCCAATGATAACAAAATTATTAAAATCAGCCAGAAAGCAATAAAAAATAAGCATTACTTGAAAAAAGTATTTCTCTTTTTTTATAATATTAAGATTGTTCATTGAAATTTCAAATGTCTAGCAAAGAAAGAGACATAAGCTCAGCTTCTCTCAACATTAGATTCACTCATGGAATGGATAAAAGTCACAACAAATTTTTACATAGATATAAAAAATAGAAACCAGCATAATATTCCCACTCACACCAGTTTCTAAGTCATACCTCAAAAAATAATTTAGGCTTTTGTAAATTTTTAGGGAGAGTTTTGGTACTTCGAAACCTAAATAGTTTATGATACGTTTAGTATATTTTTGGAAATGCATTATTTAAGGGGACATCAAAGTTTTTTAGAATTTTATGTATTTTTTAAAGATATTCCTGAAATGTTGTTCATATACCAATCCTAACCCTTCTATTTAGAAGAGTACTGCAGTTAATTAAAAATAAAACCATTAGCAGAATATAGTGCTAAACAAAGATGGGAAACAGCATATTATGATCACTTTCAGTGTTTAGATTCCCTGAGTCCAGTTAACTGAACTCACACCACACTTCCTATAATCAGCAGCATCTCTCAATCCTAAAATCCGAGTTTTATAGTTTACCAGAACAAACTAGGTACATTTAAAAATAAAATAAAAATGACTATCATAAATAACATTGTGTTTAAAAATACAAATCTAAAATTTTAGAATCGTTCCATCTTTTAACTTAAAAATAAGCTACTTTTATTAGTATTTTTTAGACTTTTAACATACTACTTGAGATGTTACCATTAAAAAAAAAACTACTTAAACAGCAGTTTACAGCAGCTTGTGTAAACCAAAGAAAACCCTCTCAGTTTTTGCATCAACTCTATAGAGAGCTCAATGATAGACAAAATTTACCCTGATTTTTTACACTTTCCCTGACTGTAGGAACCCTTTTTGATATATAATGACCTTTTCAAAATGTTAATTTGTTGTATTTTTAATAGTCAACATTTTTAGAGTTAATAAGAAACACCATGCAAGGAAAAGAACCACCATTATAAAAGTCAATGAAAATAATGAGTTTTTTCATCATAAGAAAAACCCCCAAAAGAAATTTGTTCGCCCTAATAACAAATACTTTAAATTTATTTATTGACTATTTAGTTATTTAATCGTTGTATTTTTCATTTCTCATTACAATATTGAGACTTTAGCCTATCAGTGTTTTAGCATACAAATCAAACATGATATCTGGACCTTGTATTATAACCAGGAAGTTTAGCATATAAATCAAGCATGATATTTGACCTTGTATTATAACCAGAAAGTTTATTGCACTGCATGAGATAATTCTTGTTTCAACACTGAGACTATATTCACACAAGCTTCTTACCTTTAACTAAATTACAAATTACAAAACATGACCCTACACCGTGATTCCCACCGCGACTAAAATCAATCCTAGCTCTATTTGCAGCCTACAGTCGTGTAATTTAATGCTGTTTTCTTTTAAATTGTGATAATTTTCCGCCATAGCAGAAATGTTGATTCTACGAGGTAATCAGTCTGTTAGTTCACAAAGAATTCAGTAAACCGTACTAGTGAGATAACCAATATCTGGTGGGAACAGGGTAACTCGATTGGCAAAGCATTAGCACGGAACGCTGAAGGTCCTGAGTTACATCCCAGCCTTTTTCAATTGTAATTTAGTTAAATTAACCCATGCTGGGGAAGTGAATAGCGGAAAAATTGTCACAATTTAAAAAATAACATTTCTTATCTTTCCAAACCACTCAAATCTGATGGTATTCATTCTATGCAAGTGAAATACCAGACCGTCTAAAGAGTCAGTGCTTATTTTTTATATTACACCCTTAATAACTCGTAATGTTTTTTTAAGAGGATGGTAAAGAAGAAAAATCTTTTATTAATGTGACGAGCCTTGTAGCGCTACTTACCTTAAAAGTGAAGAAATGAATCCTTATAGGATCACAAGTAAGTCTGAGTGTCACGGTCCAAAATTTCTCATGAAAGCATTAAGTTATCAAGCTAAAATTGTACATGAAGTGATCAAAAAGTCAGTATTTTTCCAACAGGTTTGGATACAACAGCGTAGGAGATTTTGTGGGACACCAAAACCTACCTTTTTAAGTAAATTTGACCACTTTTAAAATTCAAGTATGGGGGTAGGTAAACATTTTTTTTTTAATGTAAATGTGTATAAATGGTATATTACTGTGAAGCTCATTACGAAACAAATAAATTGTTGTAAGTTTTAGTTCAATACTATGGTTGGTAAAACAAATGGTGGATGGTAAATGGTTAGAGAAAATAAAAGAGGAAATTGCTAATAAGGAAAAGTTATCAAATAAAACTGGAATGCACCAGTTTAATGATTTATAACAACAAATGGGACAGAACCCATTCGACCTTTTCTGTAACACCTCACTTTCAATTTTGAATGGGGATCAAATTTGTCAGTAAGGTTGCTGCGAGTTCTAATTATATAAAACCAGTTAGACAAAGGGCTGACCTCGATCAGCAAAAAAATCGGTAAAGCTTCTACTTATGCACTTCAATAGAGGAAAACCTCAAGATAGTTTAGGGCTGATAATTGAGCAGCTTATTTTGTTAGCTCCTATTATTTTCTAATTCATAGCGGAAGTAGGAAGTTTTTTATATCTACTTGTGCAGTTTCTAACAGCAATCTGGCAAGTGCCAGTTAATTTGTTGGTGCAGTTTAGGGTGTTAACTACTACATTCAAAAATAAATTTGTGAGCGTGTTTTAAAGTGATAGACTATACATTAGTTTATATGAATCGTTGACATAATGATAGTGAATAATCAGTCTTGGACATTTGATTGGAGTTTGTTTAATCCTAAGTAAACAGTCCATAGATAATCATCAGTATTGACCATCAACTGGTAAATAAAAGATACAAACTATCATCTTACTACTTTTATTCTATTTGAGTTTCACAAGTTAATATTTTATTTTTTATTAAGACAATGCAAATAATAAACTTTCTAAATATGTTTGTGATTTGACACTGAAAACAAGAGGGTTGCCTTTTAAGTTTTTACAAAAAGTGAAACAGAAAAGAACAAAATGGAAACAAAGTGTTTTATTCCTTTTTGAAATATTTGCCTTTAAGGTCTATACATTTTCACATACGTTGAAACCAATTCTGGAAACATTTTCTCCACTCTGAAGCTGATATCATAGAAACATGATTTTGAAAGTTTTCAACAGCTTCTTGAAATGATGTAAATCGCTGTCCACGCATCTTTTATTTGACAGTGAGGAACAAGAAAAAGTCATTAGGCGATAAATTGGGTGAACACAGGCAATCAGACATTAATTCAATGTTTTTCTCCATCAAATATTCAGTTGTTTGACGTGCTTTATTGGAGCTGGTATTGTCGTGATGAAGAATGATGCAACGTTTTTTGTTGTTTTTCCTTATTTCATCAAAGACCGTTGGCAAACAAATTGTTGTATGCCATTCAGCATTAACAGTTCTTCGATCCTCTAAAGGAATGGTTGTGACGTGTCCAGAACTACCGAAGAAACAAGCGATCATTTTCTTGGAAGTGCTCCGTGAACGAACAACTTTATTGGGATTGGGTTCATCCATCATCAGACACCTAAACAGTAGACTGTTGTTTGCTTTCAGGTTCATTCGAATATATCCAAGTTTCGTCTCCTGTAACAATGTTGTATACGAATTTTGAATGTCCTTGGTTGAATTTGTTCAACATTTCGTGACACCAATCAACACAAGCCTTTTTTTTTGCGTTTCGGTCAAATTATGCGGTATCCATTTGGAACAAATCTTTCTCACACCTAAATGTTCATGCAAAATCGATTGTATTACAAGTCTGCGATATGCCAAGAGATGCCTCTATCGTCTGTCAGTCTCATACCGATCTTCCTTAATCATGTTGCGCCCAGTATCGATGTTTCTCGGAATGACAATCGATTTTGGCCGAACTTCTCTACATTCATCACTGTTGGACGCACGACCACGACATAATTCTGCAAACCAATTGTAAACAGTCTTCTCTGATGATGCTTCATTACCAAACATTGCACAAAGGGATTCTATGCATTGTTGTTGAGAAAGGCCTTTTTTAAAATAATAAAAAAATCATCCAACAGAAACCTTCATGTGTAATTTCCATTTTTGCACAAACTTGCTTCTTCTAAACGTTCACTACCATCAACCTAATCGGTCGATTAATTACTAATTAATTACCACTGGCTTCGTAATAACAAACGTCAATGTTCACAAATGCAGTGATGCCACAACTAACTAACGCCATCTATTGTTCGATTGTAAAAATTTAAAAGCATGGTTGATTTTTTCCTCCCTCAAAGTTAAATGAATTGAAGTCAATGGAAGAAAACTTTATGCTTGCATCTAAATCAATAAATCTCGAGCTATAAAAAACAAAACATTTCCTGAAATTGAAATAAGAAATCGTTTCAACGTATTGTTGGAGAATGATCTACCGGGAGTTACTCAAAATTTTACAACATAAATATAACCTATAGAAATAAGGTAAAAATAATGTGTTACCTGATAAATTAAGTATAAGTGACTTACATAAAAACCCTAAAAGTCGTATGAAAGTGAAAGCTAGAAAACAAGGTTATGAGCTAAAAAAAGAGCAAGAATCTAAAAAGCAAAAAATACTCCTCATGTCAGACAGTCATGGTCCAGGTTAGAGTGACTTGAATCAGCAAAGGTGGACTCTAGTATTAATATAACAAGTTTTGTTAAGCCAAATGCTACTCTGAAACAAGTGGTAGGTGATATGAACCAGTGCAATTAGAGACTTTAAGTCTAAAAATTGTTTAGGCGGTTAAAAAATAAATTAATAATTTCAACAGGAGACTACAACATAAACATATCTAAAAATAACAGGGAAACAATTGAATTTCTTGAAAGTTTAAAATCGAACAATCTTGTAGTCAATTTTCAACAACCGACCAGAATACTGACGAAACTTCAACATGTATTGTCAATTTATTTACAAATTTTATACAAAAAAAGTGAATATGAACGAACAAGGTTTGTTTGACCATTAGGGTATTTCAATTCAGTTTGTTACATGTAAACAACAAAATTGAAAACCTAAAACTAAATTGTTGTACAAATGAACATTTAATGAGACAAATTTAAATTTCTTCACTTCTCGGTTGGGTTCAAATTGTTTTTCTGGGTTGGAAACACCCTTGGATAATATAAATAAAAACTACGGGTCTTTTTTTTAACGTTTAATACTTATCTTGACAAGGCATGTTCTTTAAAAAGGTCCAAACCTTTCAGGAATTTTAATGTTGTTCCATGGATGACAAAAGGCATTAAAATCCCTTGTTCTAGGAAGCTTGTTTTGCTTGAAATTTTAAAGACCCAGAACTGGCCTACTGACCTATTAATTTACTATAAGAAATATTGCACGTAATTGTGATATAATTTTGCATAAAGGTGGCGGGTGATCGACCAACCCATGCGCAATGAGGAATCTTTTAACAAATTCTTTTTATAGATGTCAACGGAGAATCTAAACTTGAAGTCAGACGAGAGTGAAAAAAAGAAGATCAGAGTTAAAAACCCTACAAGCCCTTCAGAAATGTACAAAATAATATAAGTTTTAAAAACAAAAGGTCAGTTGGCTGGGATAATATTCCAACATCAATAGTTAAAGCCAGTGCTCATGTTATCTCAAGACCAGTGCTATCTTTTCTGATAAATCAGTTTTTCGAAACTGAAATATTTCCAGAACATTTAAAGTATTCAGTTGTAAAACCAATTTTTAAGAAGGGCGATAGTAAAGAAATTCTTCTGGTAAAAACAGGTTATCAGAATCACAAAAGGGGTATCTGAACAAGATTCATGTAACCCCCTCTTCAAGGAACTCAACATTTTCCCTCTAACGTATAATACTCCAGGCTATTAATGTATATAAATGTAAATGCAAGCTCAGATATGATAAACATACTGTAGTTATTTAACAAGAAACAAAACCATAGAACCTACGAATTAACCTATTTTGGCGCCAATTTGTTGCTTATAAAATTGCATGACTGTATTCTCTTCTTTTTTTTAAATAAGAACACGAGCTGTAAATAAAGAAACAACTAACACCAGATGCACAGTCTATTCTTAGTCTACAAGCAGCCATAACAATATATAATACATTTTTGCCTTTTCAAATTTACTACAATATTTTTAACTCATTTGGAGAAGGCAACCAAGTCAATGGTGGTTTTAAGGTAAGGTTAAAATAAAATGATTAAATCTACAACTTATTTAGGGTTTAAAAAAACCTTAAGGGTGGTACAACACTGTCCAAAATCCCCAATTTGATTCTATTTTTAACTTATTCAGATGATAATAAACAAAGGATATGTTTAACCTATTATTAAAATACCTGTTATTAAACTAAGAATATTATATTAAACAATATAGTCTCAGATATATTTTTAATTCTTTTTTTTTTGCCCACAGCTAAATCATATAGGTCTAATATTCACCTTATATAATATATCAATTATCCTTAAGCTTTATCGTTTCCCTCATTATGACAAAGAAGAACTTTATTTAAGATATCAAAACATATTTCCCTTCAATTTTTTAATAAATAGATTTCTAGATATTTTGAAAATGTTGCTCAAAACCCCATTCCCCTTTAATTCTGAAAGTACTGCCACTAAAATTTTGAAAAACCTAAGGTGTTAGCACTTATATACATACAGAAAATTTATAGCAGATTCGAACCTTTATGAAAATTGTTTAAATAATCTTTTTTCATTTCATGACGGAGGATGTATTGTGTTTCAGATACATCCACCACCTTACTCCCATTATGGTTATTGTTTATATATTGAGTGTATGACGTACTGATGCAGTGTAGCTATTTAAGGTTATTCTTCGCCCTGGGGAAAACTCCGAGTTTACAGTAGGATTTTTATAAAATTGGTTCGAATAGGCCTACAGATAAGAGTAATTGCGGAGATGGAGAGGAGGATGGACAATGCTGGACTGAAGACAGAACTCTCAGCGTCTGCTAATCATCAACTTACCATTCCCCTACTCTGAGCACCATTCAATACAAAGAGAAAAAACTGTGAGTAAACTGGTTGGATAATAGATCATTTAAAAATGCATTGAAGTGTTTGTTTTCCCTGTTTCACGCTTTATATTTTTTACGTGTGGCCTTAAAATATGGAAACTATTATTTAAAAACTCCAAAAAAAGCATTAAAATTTATCAATTTACTTAATTGTACCTTTTATGAAAAGGAGTAGCCATTGCTTTCTTTCAATCAGATATTAGACAAAAGCACATAGCCTTTAAGAACAATTCAAGAGGTTTCACAACTTTTTAAGTTGAGAAATGGAGTCCAAAACATGTTAGTACAAAGTGTATGGTTTCGTTGTTTTACGCAAGATGAAGAAGACCCATAGTATAATTTTGTTAAAACTTTAGCAATGGCTGACGGTATGAAACACTTTACTTGTGATTTGCACCTCTCCGGTTGTTATGCAAGTAACACTTTATTTGCAGGGTTTAAGGAAAATCCATGATTCATAATTGTTTCGCCTAAAAACCATTTGACCCCTAATTATTTTGATCCTTTTCATGATCGAAAGTTTACTCTACAGGGTAACAAAATAAAACCAAAGCAAGGAATGCTTTTCTGATGGGAAATTTTGTCAGATAATCAACAATTAACTCCTATTATTGGTAGTTTATACTGATGTATAATCTGAAGAAACATATTTTAAAATTTTGAACATAGACAAAAGCAAATCTATATTCTCAAGATCCACGTGGACAAAATCACGGGCAACAGATGGTATTTTATAAAGTCCAGACAAGTGACCTTTCTAAATATTCAATAATCTTAGTCTAATAACAGTTTTACAAACTGTAAAAAAAACACTGTTGGATAAAGTTTGGAGTTTAAAATGTGAGATAAGAAAACTGATGAATTAATGAGATCACCAATTCTTACCATCACTACTTTCATCTGTGTAGTTAATGCTTTACTATTGCATACTGTCGACAGGATTAAGCGAAAAACTGAAATGTAATTCTGATATGGGCTTCTAATTAAGATACTGGGTATCCTTTGACATGGTTATCTACAGTACATACCAAAATTCAGATAAAAAAAAATATTTTTAATTTCAATCTCAAAAGTAACTTAATAAAAAAATGTTATTTATGTTCACATTCTTATTTTGATATAATTTATACAGTGAAAGGTGAGATTATGCAAAAAAGTTAAAAAATGTCACTAACGAGTTTCGCAAGAATTATTCATAAGTGGAAAACAAAGTTTTGTATGTTTGGATGGTTTGCTTTTGTAAAAGTTCAATTGTTTTTCAGAGGCTAGTTATACATAGATTAGATTAGATTAGGGTGGACTCCTCTTTGAAGGAAGTTTTCTTGCATTTCAATCTTTGGTTTTTGTGCCTCTTTGTAGCCGTTCTTAGCTGGTTAGAAGCCTGTACCCTTTGTGAGGTCCAGAATGTTTTTCATTGCTAAATTCCAAACAGCTCAAGACTCCCACTGTTGATAGATGTTTTCTGATTTCTGAACTTTTCCTGTTATGAACTTCTGAGCTGTTGTCGGTTTAACTTGATTAAGGACTTCGTGTCTGGTCCCTTGATCAGTTGTTTGCTTTGTGTGAGCTCGGGTATTCTACACCATCTCTGATGTTGCTCTTCCCTGTCTAATTGTTCACGGTGCTCGTTGCCATACTACGGCTAACTAAGTACACTGGTTCTGGCCCCATGATTTGTGTAGATGCTCCTTTCTTTGCGTGGTTGTCTGCAATCTAATTCCCTTGAATTCCATGGTATCCTGGCACTCATCTCAAATCAATTTTTTTTTTTTTTTTTTTTTTTTTTTTTTTGAGAGTTTGGATAGTGATGAAGGACAGTCCTTCAGCAGTTTGGATGTTATAATTTGATACAATTATAACATAATATATATTATTTAATCTTTGTAATTTTGAATTAAAGAAGGAATTTATAATTTTAAGTAGTATTTTGTTAGTAAGTTTCCATAATATGACAATAGGCCTAAAAATATAAAACAAAAAATAAACTAAATCATTGGTTTTTTTTACTCAATTTTTTTATTTTGAATAAAATTGCTATGGTTTTACATTACATAATAATTCATTACACAAAATCAATAATAAGTTTTTTCTTATTTGAGATTAATTTATTTAAACATAAACTCCAGATTAAGTTTATTTTTAAATCATTCCTTAAAAGAAATGCACGGTCATCATGTAATTTATTACATTCAGCCCTACATCATATACAATTATTGTAATGGAATTAATTAAGTAAATTAATCTAAAATAAGAAAAAACTTCTTATTGCTTTTGTGTAGGCCTAATGAATTATTATGTAATTAATGTAAAACCAAAACCATTTTATTCAAAATAAAAAACAATGAGTAAAAAAACAAATAGCCCTGAAAGAAATAGTCAGAGAAATGGAATGTTGAACAATACAATTAATTTCTCTGACAATTTCTTTCGGGGCTATTTGTTTTTTGTCTCTGATTTTAAAACTTTTTTACTGATATCACATGATTCTGGATATTATTGTAAATATATATTCAAAAACTACAACACCACTCCACTGATACGTTTTTCCTTGTTTAATTAAATAGGTACACAATTACTCAAGACATTTCAATTTTTGTGTAGCAAAAGTTGGAATCAGCCGAAATTAAAAGTTTTGCAACTACAGCTAAACAATGTAGTTTTGCCGTGTGAACTCGCCTTAAAAATTCAACTACTGTATTCTGTATATACTGTGATTTATGTTAGGATATGAGATAAAATCTAAACAAGTATCTTAAGAATTAATTTAGTTGTATTCATTAATAACAAGAAATGCTTCCAAAGTACATGTTTAATTGATTATAAATTAGTATTGATATGATTAAATCAGACAAAAATAGTTTCTGACGTAACAAAAGTAGGGCAAACGTATAACAGATTGTTTAATGTAGGCTATTTCCAACCTACATCGCTGTTTCAAAATTCTGATTAATACAAACTATTTCTCTTTACAAATGTTTATCTTTTACTAAGATAAGGCAGTTTTGTAAGTAAAGTACCTTGAAACTAATTTGTGATAACACACAAAGCAATTGAACTATTAAGTTACGTAAACGCACAACTAAGATATGAGCAAAGTACATTTATCAAGGTTTGGGTTGAAAGATGAACTTGATATTGAACGTAGTAGGCCTTTGAATGATGATCAAGGTCTATAGTATTAGATGTCTTAATATCTAACGAATTGTGTTTTGATAAGTAATCAATTGCAAACTAGATAGGCTATGTAGTTCATGGTGCAGTACTGAAATTGCAACAGTTTTAAATGTTTTATTTTTAGACAAAAGTAAAAGGAAGCTAAACACTTTAGTTTTTAACAAACACATGTTTTATATGCCCTCCATTAAGTTCCAGGCACTTCTCGTAGCATTGTTGAAGATCTTCAAACATGTTGGTAAAAGGGGTTGTTGCATGCTTCTAACTGATCTAGTTATTTCTTCACTAAGCTCCGCGATGGTAGTCGATGGCTCATTTCGGAATGATTTCCTTCATCATTCGCCACACATAAGCATCAGATGGTGAGAAGTCGGGGCAGTGGGATGGGTATGAAAAGTTAGGTTTCCTTAAATTTCTCATTTTATATTTAACATTAAATTGACAATTTTACGTACAATAACATTCGAGTGAGTTTTGCAAGTCAATTTTTGGAGGGTTACCTACAGATAAATGATATTCTATGAGACAGTGTTCCCGAGGCTAAATCATAATCTAAGATAGTAAGACTGATTAATAAGCTCCACAGAGCATTAACAACCTTCACGATACTTTACCTTTTAAAAATAACCTTTTACTGCTACTATTGTCTAGATTCTTTACTCTGTGGAGGAGTTTTGTGTACTGTAGCCGCCCTTGAAATAATGTATGTGATCTCCAACTTTCCATTAAAACCCATTTGATTAGGCCTTTATATATATGAAATAAATTGCTGTTATATGTTTTCATAGTGTATTCAAAATTTTAAGCTGTTTTTTTAACTCACTTGTTTATATTCATCTGTTTTAAAATTGTTACATGCTCCAACAGTATTTTAATAATTATTCTATTATTTACATTAAGAGTATCATGCTTTAATCAACGATTGTATAATTTAATTTTAAATTTTATTGCTTGTTCCTCCCTTTAAAAATTATGATTTTTATCTCTGTAAAAATTGTTTGGTGTTCTTAGTGTTAATTTATATTGTGGCACAGCTTATGCACGTACATTTTTCTTAGCTCAAAAATATTATTTATGACTAAATTGAACAATATTATTTCCTAAGCGATCAACACTTAGGTTCAAATAAATTCAAATCTGTTTTTATTTTATATAATTGGCTTTTACGCTTTTACACACTGTGAGTTATTAAGTTTTGTAATTTAAATGTTTATTTGTGTTACATGTTAACTTTGTGTTCAATGTTGTTTTGTATCATTTCCTGCATGTGCATACTATGACGTAAAATGTCCCACTACAATCCATGCATCTTTGCACGATGGCATAATAGTAATTACTCTATGACATCTTAATAGGCTAAACTAATATAGGCCAATTAATTACAGACACGAAGATGTTACTAAAGAGCAATGTCTCAATGCAGTAGAAAAAAACAAATTCAACTTCTTCTAAATTGGAAGACCTTTTTCAAGGTTACCAATGGAAGTTGCATAATATCTGACGTTAAAATCTACATAATTTATTGTTATTACATTTGACACGTAAGACTGCTTAATTTGATCATGCATCTCGAATTAACTCTTTACTTCAACACGATAATACGGTAAAAAGGAAACAAAAGCTTTTGATAATATTAGTTTACTGTTCCTCCATAATAGATAGGCCTACAAAATAATGATAAAACCCCAAAAAAGTTATCTGCCATTTTGTTTTTCTACTAAATAATTTATATCTTTAGAACAACTTAACCGATGTAGTTGAAATTTTGCAAGTCACTCAATCATGTAAAGACATAATTTAACAAAAATAATCACATTTTTATAACAATCCATTTTAACATGTCGGCCCTTTAAACACTTAAAATGAGAATAACTCCAAAACTGTTTTATAAAAAATGTCAAGAATAAATTATTGTAGCCCTTTAAGTTTCCTATTGAGTGGTACAACTATTATGTAGTAACAGTAAAACAACATCAAACTTAATTAGTCATGCAAATTAATTATTGCCAACGCTTTTATCCTATGTTTCTTGAACCCGAAAATATAATTAATAGGCACCGTTTTACTGGCACCCTTTGTTTGATAGCTTTTACAGTTATACCATTCGATAAACAGGCAACAAAATTTACTCTCGATGTTTTTATAAAAATTTACAGTTTTTGAGTTATTCTCATTTAAAATGTTTAAATGGTCGCCATTTTCAAAACGGATTATTGGATACATGCATTTTTTCAAATTAGGTCTTTACACTGATAAGTAACATTCACAATTTCAACTCAATCGGCTAACACGTTCACTGCTAAGGACGCACATGTGAGCTTGACACTGAATACTATGAGAAGCGGCCGACGCACAGTGCATTGCGTGCTTCGCACGCCAACCCTCATATTGGGAGAATTTTCAATACACAGAGCATTGCGTGCTTCGCACAAAAGTTTTAATGGAAGCACATCCGCTTTAAAATATTAGTGATCATTACGTAGAAAGGTTCAAAAATAAAAAATTAAGTCATTTCTACTCATTTAGGCTAAAGACATAAAAAATAAAAGGTAAAAAGAAGCATATAAAAATTATTTATATAATCCCAAAACCACCCGTCCCCCTCCTACAAAGCATCTCAAAAATTTGTAATTAACAATTAATTTATGGCTTGAGATACATTAAATCGAAGCCCTTTAAAAACCATGAACTTCTGTAGTAAGAAAATAAAAATCGGCTGACGCATTTGTTTGGTACGTTCAAATTGTTATTTTCATAACTTTATATTATTTAAAAGACGGAAGGATTTATGCAAAATCTGATCTCTGTAAAGGTATTGACTGTCAGGGGGAACCTTAGAAAAACTATTTACTATAACCCAAACCCCCCCCTTACCATTTCAAAAATTTGTAATGAACACAAATTTCTTGTGATAACCTACATCAAATTAAAGCTCTTAAAAACCATGCATTTCTATGGTAAGAAATAAAAAATCTGTACACGCATTTATTCGCTTTCAAAAAATTATTTGTAAGTTATTTTTTATAATTTTATATTAGTTAAAAGACAGAAAGAGATATGCAAAATCTGCTCTCAGAACAATTATTTATCTCAAAATATAAAAAGACGGCTTTGGGTCAGTAAATGCTGAAAAATCTAGTTTTTAGCCAGTTTGTGCACATAACATGTGATACAGTAATTAAACATCAGCTTTCAGCTGCTTTGGGAACCCCTTTCATCCATATGTTAAAAATTGTACACCTCTGCGTACAGTCTACTGTGTATTATCTACAGAGGAGAGGAGTATGTACCTTATTTTCTCTCTTAGGAGCAAATAATCAAAATACTTTTTTTCTCTATATATAATTTAAGATTATGTCCCTAGTTTTATTAGCTTCATGGGTAAGAATTATTACTTATTGTGTAGGAGTGATTATCCCCATTCCACCCCTTAGACAAAGGTAATCAAAATGCAAGTAGGTTTGTTTTCGTGTAAGTCACTTAAAAACAATACATGTACCAAATTTCAGCACTATAACTTCACAAGTTTATTTTTATTGTAAGAGTAAGTTACCCAATATTTACTTCTTGGATGAAAGTGACTAAAGTGTGAAGAGTTATTTTTCTATTTAGGCCACCTTTTAAGAAATAAATGTACCAAATTTCAGCTCTCTGTATCCAAAATATGATAGGTAACTTTAATTTACATATTTATATTATCTCATAAGAATCAATTATGCCGCATTTCAGCTCGCTATCTCCAAGGAAAGTATAATATAACCATTAATATTTATTGTTTTAGGGTTATTATGAACTTTTCATTAACACAAATAAATCAAAATGTGATAACTTAATTAATGTATATTATCTCATAAGAATCAATTGTGCTGCATTTGTACTCTCTTGGGAAGCAAAGAATTAAATATTTATTGTTAGAGCGGTTATCCCTTTTTCACCCAATGGACCGCAAGTAATTGAATTAATTTGTATGGCACTAGCTAATTAGCTCCCTCTTATGCTAAACCATTACGCCAAGTTTGGTCCCAATATATCATACGGTCTGGAACAAGTTGTTTTATAACATAGATATATAGCCTTTATAATAAGGGTAGTTCTTATTTTGCCATTGGCTGATAACAATGAAGATGAATGAACCTTTATCAAATACACCAGGAAGTGTAGGAGTAACTGATAAGTGCAAATGTAAGATAAATCATACAAGCTCACTAAGGTGGATTAAACTTAATCTTATGCAACAGTTAGTCAATGAACAGATATCTGATAAATAAGGTTTAATATGAATGCTGACTTTTCCTAGTTACCATACTATGTACTGGAATAAAACTACCTTGATTAAACCAACTCAATCATGAAACTATCGTTCACAATACTTTTACACAAATATCAGCTACAACATACGAAATCAAGTCCATTCACAACACGGTAACTTAATCTCTCTCAGCGTAATATTGCTTTTAGCGTTCTAGATAAAGCAACGCAATTTGACACACCTATTACTGCGACTGAAAAAAACATTTTGAAGCTACTATACACTTTCTCTCCCCTCAGGAGATAAAGGGATGATCCACTTGAAGTTAGAAGAAAATCTTAAATGAAAGCATAGGTCATACATCAAATTAAAGGTATCTCTTTAGTTTGATCTCTTAGTAGAAATCAATACCACAAATCCGACCTCAAACAGACAACTGAGTCGGAAATGACACAATGTCACAGTTTGTATTAACTTGCAATTAGCTAAATTTTATATAAAGTCCTGGGGTTAAAATTTAATAATGCTAACAGATAATATGAGAGCCATGGAAGCTTATTGTTACAGTTCTAGCAACAGAAGTTATGATTTGGCATACATGAGAAACTTGCCATGCATTCCAGGAATCCAAGAATACTACATGATGGGCTTTCTAATAATTTTGTTATCAGTATCGAACACTGTGGGTAGCTTTTATAAATGTTAAACAGCTGCCATTTCAGTTAGGGTCAATCTTTTAAGGTCAAGCTTTACGGCATTATGTTCTACTAAAAATAACCTTTAATTTGATATACAATAAACCTATGCTTTCATTTAAGATTTTCTTCTGACTCCTTCTGGGCTGTCCACTGAATAAGTATTAAAATAGTTTTTGGTGCCCAGTAACAATGTTCCAAGTTTTGTAGTTCCATATGTAATGGTTTGAAAAGTATTAAGCCGTGCCGAGACATTATAATCATCCATTATAAATATTAAACAGATTGATATATTATTGGTAGGTAAGTAGGGATAACAATGTTTTATTTCAGATATGATCAGGTGAAAAAAAAAACTGAAATATACTTGAGATTGGCCATAATCTAATCAATATAAGCTGAAAATAATAATTTAAATAAAACAAGTTTTTTTTTAATACGCCACGTTTTTAAAACAGACTAAAAGGTATAGAAGAATTTCTCCTAGCTTTAAACAGATTTATAACCCCATACAGATTGTCCTGAAAATTTGTGATTATGAATTTTTAATAGCTAAGACAATACTTGTAAGATTTCAAACTCAAAGAATGTGGGGCGCTTGCAATAGATAATAATTAATACATGAATAGTTCACCTAAATCAATAACCATTTATTACACTGTACTGATATCCTATTACTTTAAATGAGCAATTCTTGTATCTACCTTTGTATCTGTCGCGGATCTCGAAAACGGCTCTAACGATTTTGATGAAAATTTGCATACAGGGGTTATTTGACGTCAGGAATTGAATGCGCTAGGTCTTAGGTCTTCAAAAACGCGCATAAAGTCTGAAAAATACGCATAAAATTTAAAATCTTAACTTATTTTTTTATACCACCTTTCAAGTGGCTTAGAAGGCGAATAGGTACCGTACAGCTTCTTTTTATACCTCCTTTAAAGTCACTAAATATTCGAATAGATACATTATAGGTACAATCCAGATGTTAAAAATACTGAACGATGCTCGTTCACCCAGGTACAAACGAGCCAAAGATTAGCGAGCGCCTCTAGAGCGTTTTCCAACTCCGAGCGAAGCGTCCAGGGGCAGAGGCCCTGGTATATTCTAAACTGCTGTGTGAGTTTTCTCATTAACAGAACTTACTCCCTACACTCCTTACTATTATCTATTGTGTGCGCCCCACTTGCTTAAAACCTTACAAGTATTAATTGTCATAGCTATTAAAAATGCATAGGACAATCTGTATGGAATTATGAATCTGTATGGGGCTAGGAGAAATTAGTTTATAAGTTTCAGTCTGCATTAAAAATGTGGTATATTAAAACAACTTTTTTATTTAAATCATTATTTTAACTGTAGAATCGAAATTATGTGATTGAGATGGAACTTTGAAGAGTTGCTTGTTTTAACAAGGAGAAAGCTGGATACCAAAAGCCAGTAAAAAATAGTTTCAAAGACCACAATAAAATATGTAATTTAGGAAAAATACTTTTACAGAACATACAATACTTTCGTAACAAATTATTTAAACATCGATTTACCTTAATACTGAAAAAACTTAACAAAAATAATACAAAACTCGTTTCAAGTTTTTAATGAAAACAGAAATTTTACATTATACAAGAGATGTGTGACATTTCCAATGCCATGACAATAGAATTTTAGGCAACAATCTGTAAATTGAGAACCAAGAACATGCAAAAACTGTATGGTGTTAATTAAAACATCGACAAACAGATGTTGGTTCTAAACTTAGACCAGGTGTTATTTATGCGGTAGATTGTTGCAACTTCAGACACTTGCTTACAATAAAACCACTTTTTACATCATATTTTTAAACTATTCTATAAATAAACTGAACTTGCTTTAAGAATAGACAAACAGTAAAACGGAGGAGCACGTGGAAGGTATTGACGTTTATTTTATAATCAAAAAAATTTTTTGCAGTATAATGGAACCCTTATTGTACGTTAGTTTATTATAACTCCATATCATAGCTTCTTCATTTTAAAACATTTTCCAATTTACTTGGGAAGCCTACTTCCACATACGTGAAAACGAAAAACATGCTTTCGAGTTTGGTCGTCAAATTAAATATTACATTTTTAGTGTACCTCAAGAGAAAAAAACAGAACCCCAATCAGTGGTGACTCACTTTTAGGCACTGTGGAACTGCTGCACCCCCTATTTCCACTTGATATTATACATAACATTTAATATTTTAGCCCAAGTCCTTTTTTCTTTAATTCTTTATTTATACTTGTACAATAATATAATCCTTAAGCTTAATGTTAGTAGCCAACCTCCAGTTTAAAAAGATACAAAAATCTTTGTACGTAACTGTGAGCTTCATTGTGCATGTAGGAAGCTGTATGCGATGCTGCAAAGGAGAGAGAGAGATTACTGTCACTACTGCAGTGCTAACAAAACTAATTTGCCATTTCCAAGACTGATAAAATTATGGATTTCATTTTGAAATGAATAGATCAAGCTTAAACTGTAACAATTTTGGTTAAAGTAAGTAAAACTAATTTATTTTGAAATTTAGTAAACAAATAATTTTGAATAAAAGTAAAATAGTAAATATTGAATAATAAATATTAATTACTAAATAAATTTATATCTTACAAAATTTTTAACTTAAAACATTTTTTTTTTTTTACTTTTGGCATCTCTTTTTTCACTTAACATTTATTTGTTATTACTAATAGAAATGTTTTTTTTTTTTTTTGTTATTAGGCCTACTATGCTGTAAATGTCTTGTGGTTGAACGGTTCACAAATATATTTGAAAAAAATCTGCAAAACGTGGCAAATTTCTTGTGTTGCTATACCTAGACTACTTAATCTCTTTGAAATTGATTTAATATAAACTGGTGACTTACATTAACAAACATATTTTAAATATTAGTCAGATATAAATCAACTTTACATAAATTCCTTCAGTTGCAAGTGGAAAACAAAGGGTAGGCCCTACCACATGTACAAAACAACAAAATTATTTTTATTTTCTTTAATATTATCTTTGATTATGGATAATCAAGGGTATTATCTATTTAGTCCTAGGTCACATCAAGTAGCCTAACAAAATAGCCCAATGTGAAGTAATGCTTATCTTTTACAGATTGGAAAATTTAGAGTTCAGAATCAAATGTAGCCATTTTTATAGAACACCATACACTTTTCATTAGCTTTGTTACATGCAGAGATTACCACCTTCGTAAAATTGCCAATGAAATGGATTCTACAATAGAAATCATATGGAACATGCATGACAACCATTATAGGCTACGCAATCAAATTTAAAATGATCTACCAGTATTTACGACTTATTGTCTGTAACGCAGTTAAAATTTACTTTCATATTAATAGCTCCTACGTACACAACTCCGTCAATGATATTTGCTAGAGCTATCACTGAATGTTGGCTATCAAGTCAACTTTTGTAAAATTATAGGTAGACTATAGTCATTTACTCATTTTTGCACTAATTTTTTTTTAATGAAATTTATTATGACTCCATAGTGAAAGTTCAATATTTAAAATCTCAATGGGTAGTGGAGGGTGATGGTACCTGTGGTCCGTCCCAAACTTCTCACCAACTCAGTAAAGCGAGGCAAGCTTGTTTCACTTTTTTGTTTCCATCTTTGATTCTACAATGAGAGAGAGAGTAAGAGAAGAGACTAATGCATTTATAAATTTGTTTTATTAGGCCTACTGTAATAATACGGTAATGTACCTAACAATGTTTTTATAGCCTAATATCAAATTGAGTTGAGATTGTTACGAGAATTGTTTTTTATTTATATTGAAGTTCATTTTACAAGTTAATAGGGTGCGTGTGTTACATAAATTTATGACTGTTGTTCTGATCCCAGTCTGCCAACACGTGTTTGCCGTCATCATATGTGTGTTTTCTGTGTTTGTCATCTTTGTGTTTTTGACTTATCAGTTTCAGCTCTGAGAAATACTACGAATCTCTATTACGTACCGGTACATCTGTTTATAAAGGTTAGTGGTAGGCCTACATGTTAGTTTTATACCTTGTTTTCTTTAACATAGGCTTAAATCTCCAGGTTTAAGTTCTCTTAGATTTTTCTTGATAACGAGAGTTGATTCATATCTCCGAAACGTCATGTTTGATTTTAACACACAAATGATGGCAAAGTCCGAATAATAATAAAATTGAACATCAATAATAAATGATAGCTTCAAACAGAGAATTTGGATTGTTTTATTATTTTATATTTCACTGACAGAACTATTGAAAAATAACGAGTTTGTGCTGATTACAAAATATGCAAATTACAGTTTAGTAGGCCTACTATCCAGGTAGCCTATTTGAACATTTTGAAATCAGTCAGGGTGTATGCTATTTTAATTGCCATCAACTGATAGTTTGTTTTTTTAGTAAAAAAGGACATAATGCATCTAATAAAAATCACATTTAAGTGCACTTGATGTATCTTGTATGTATATGCAAGAAGTTTTATTCTACTGTATGATTTTTAAAGATTGTTACTAGCCTAGGTCCTAGGAATTAACTTAGTTTCAGTTTCAATAGTAAACTTACCCTAAGAAATTAATTAAAAAAATGCTGAGTTTGTATTTCATCTAT
Source organism: Philaenus spumarius (assembly GCA_018207615.1). Lineage (NCBI taxonomy): Eukaryota > Metazoa > Arthropoda > Insecta > Hemiptera > Aphrophoridae > Philaenus > Philaenus spumarius. Next base: position 77,517 of record JAGFPH010000721.1, read on the forward strand.
GACTATAAATAGAGAATCCACCTACACTTTTGTTTATAAAAATGGATGTTTTATGTAGGCCCTATATTAAGTTTAAGTTGTAAGTTATATATGGTAAACTGGTAAATAAAAGAAGGAAAATTTGTTTGCACTTGTCAACAGAGACTGTTAAAAAAATCATCATGACTGGCCTGCATATTTCTTTGAGGAAGCAAATAAATAGATTTTACAAATCTACTGTAAAAAAACAAATAACAAAAGAAAAGACCCCTACAAAAGACCTGCACAAAGTTTCCACATTATAGCAACAGTATTTTCGGAAATATAGAGTGGTAGACCTAATGGGTTCCAAGCTACATTTTCAAGAACACATAAGAAACCTAAATTCACAAAATTCTTAAAAAAATATTTGTTACATCCTCAAAAAAACTCTTTCAAACAATACCAACATGACAGAATCATAAAATAGGACTACTTATTTTTAGAAGAATCCAAAATTCATAATTAGACATTTTTTATTATCCCTTAAATACTAATAAGGCGCCTCTCAGGCGTGCAAGCAGACTTCAATGACTGAAAAATATCGTGAATTTGATGTCTCCCCTCCATACTTTGTGAATTCCTCAAGCAAGTGTCTCCCCTCACACCAGTCAACCGCCAACCTTGGTGCTGTGAAGATTTGGTGAGAAATTAACATTTTTCCAAAAACTACTACAACTGTGAAGCGCCTTGTTAGTATTAAATTGTTAAATTATTCTACGCCTCATAGTCACAAAACGTGAAGGAACCACATAAGGGTACATTGACGAAAAGAAAGTATTGTAGCTACTGTGATTACAAGAAGAAAAGGATGTCAAAAATTAAGTGTTCCATTTATGAAGTCCCAGTTTGCGGATGGAGCATAGCAACCTAGTGTGTGTGCAGTGCAAATACTAAATTGATAAGTAATTGCGTGTATTTTGTTCAGATAAGTTGAAACAATCGTTCCTGAAGAGATATTTTTAAGTTTGAAGATTTTTTCTAGTTTAGAAAAGACAGGTCTAGTCCAGGACTATTTTTGAATTTTTTTCTATGGACAACTGAGAAATTTAAATAAAGTTTTTTTTCAAAACGTTGTAATAATTTAATCCATCCAAATACCTTCTAGTATAATGAATTGAGTTAACTGAGTTGAAATAGTTGGTAATTGTATCGTAAAACACATTCTAGATGGTTGTTTACTATATGTACGCCTCTTGAGGCGCCTTGTTAGTATTGACGGGGTTAGTTCCATTGTTAGTATTTAAGGGTTATATGAAGATCAAAACTCGTAACAATGTGTGAATTAGCAAGCTTGACAACTATGGCAAATTTCATAGGGACATCTTTATCAGTTCTGGAGAAAAACAATTCTAGAACCAGATAAACATGTGATGTTATAAGGTTTATTTTTTTCAAGGTATGATGAACCCTAAAAGAAACTATCTGTTCAAATTTGTTAGCATGTTTACAATATGACCTAATTTGATAGGCCTTCACTTTAGAAATATGTTTGTCAAAATATGATAAGCTGCATAACTAAGAACACATGTTTTCACAACACCATGTTTTTATGAATAGCATTTAATCATTTCTGATGGAAATAGAAGCTGATTAGAAACTATTATACACGTTTATGATTATCAGCTGCAGAGCCTTACTTGATTTCTACACATTAATACTTAAAAAATTACTCATTTCAATATTAAAGCCTAATCGCTACTTTCATACCCATTATAAAATATAGACCTACATAAGTTTATTAAATTTCTTGACCATTTTAATAAGTTCATCATCTATGAAGTTATAAAATCAAATTAGTTTCAATTGCTTGATTGCAAAACATCATTTTAAGCATATTTATTCAGGTGCATATAACAGCATTAGGCCTGGAATGAATTCCTTTGCAAAATATAAATACAATACATTTGGTTTATCACTATTTCAATTCTGGTGATTCGTTAAATTAGTTATGATGTGGTGAACAAAAAGTTTATTTGGGGGAAATCACCACTATTTCAAACATCCTTCAACCTTCAAATGTTTGTGATAACTTGCCTCTAGATCAGTGTTTTTCAACCTGTAGGTCGAGAAAACTTCAGTTTTTTTTTATACAACATATAATTTGTGAGACTTAAATAAAAAAGTCGATAAGAGTTAAAATTATTATATTTAACAAAATTTCCATATAATCAATCATACAAGTCAGAAAAATGCTAGTTTAAAACATGTTATTACAAAAAATAACAGTTGAGTAAAGAAAAAGAAAAATTTTAAGTGTTTTTTAAATTTCACATAGTATTAAGCCTAACAACCTATATACAAAAATTATCACATGCAAATGTTATGTAAAAAGACAAATACTTACATAACAAAGACAAAAATGTTTTTAATAACTTTTATCAATAAAAAAATTCTGAAAATCGGTCTTGTAGAAGTGTACAATGTACACCAACTACACTCACAATGTCACAAATTTGTACCACACTCACGCTGGGTTATGAAAACGTTAACAAAATGATACTCTTTATGTTATTTACACAAACTCATTAACAAGAAATAAAACCTTTGAGTACCGTACTCGTTCATTTTAATGTGAAGGTTGCGCTTGAGTTTGTTCAATTAATTTCTCCCATCATGGATCCGTTTTTGCCACATTAAGTATTAAATCGTTTTCCAAATTTAAGCGATTTCTTAGTTTAAATTTTATTCGTGCCATTGATGAAAATGCCAACTCGCACAAATACGAGGTAGAAAATGGAATCAAACACTTCAAAGCCTCGGTTGTTAATTCTGGGTATTCTGTTTTTCTTTTTAACCAAAACGTATAGAAATTTTCACACTTGAATTCCAAGTGTAACATCCCATCGGCAGATAGTTCCAGCAGATTCTCTGTGAGCTTAGTTGCTAAATTTGCCTCGTTTATAGCTGCATTTAAAAACGGATTTAGGATCCATCTTTGCCCAGTGTTATCCGATATCTCTTGCAGTGAGAAGTAATGACACAATTCTTTCTTCAAATTATGTAACACCATTTTCATACCAGATATATATGAGTTGATGTTGATCTCGCTTCCGACTTCTTCAATGAAAGACTGTGTGGACGAAAATTAATCAAAGTTGTTTTGATTTAGGCCTATAGATGATGACCACAATTCAATTTTTTTTATAAAGCCATGGAGTTTGTCTTTTGCTGTTATGACATTTTCATCACACCCTTGAAGACTTTTATTCAAGTTATTTAAATGTTCAAATAAGTCAGAAAGAAAAGCCAATTCTGAAAGGAATTCCGGGTCAGAAATGAATTCAGAGTAAAGTGACTTGGCTTGCTGTAAATATAGCCTACTAATAGTTCAGCGCGAAGTTCCATAACTCTGGTCAGTACTTTGCCTTTTGATAACCACCTAACCTCTGTATGGTAAAGCAAATTGCGGTGTAGTGTCTCCATATCTTCACAAATGATTCGAAACAATCGAGTCTGCAACGCTTTTCCTTTTAGAATTTACAATGTTAATAATAGTATTAAGAACTTGACTGTATTCTTGTGGTAATGATTTGGCTGCAAGAGCTTGGCGATGGAGAAAGCAATGCATCCAACAAGCGTTTGGCATCTGTTCTTTCAGTCTAGCAATAAATCCACTCTTCGCACCAGTCATGGCTTTTGCTCCGTCACTACAAATAGCAATGCATTTTTGTGCCCAATCGATATTCATATCTTGCGTAGCTTCAAGGAACATGTTATGCAAGCATTGACCTGTAGTATTTTTGGGAAGTGCCTTGCAAAATAGTATTTCTTCCATTATTATTTCATTGGATTCAAAACGCACAAAAGCTACAAACCCGCAATATATGTTGATTCATCAAATTGCAAGGATATAAAAGAACTTTTCTTTATTTTTTCTATGACTTGATCACGAACATCAGTTGCCATATTGCTTATCCTGCGTTGAATGGTATTGTCAGAGAGAGGTATACTTTTGAGCTTTTCGACCTCTTGCTTGCCAAACATAATCTCTGCTATATCTAAAGCCGCAGGTAAAATCAAATTTTCGGCAATACTTTGAGGTTCCCCTGCTTTAGCCACACGAAAAGCTACTCGATAACTAGCGAGCAACGCTTTCTCATTTAGGTTGGACATTTGTCCTATAGCAGTTTTTTGATGTTCAAGAGCTTTTAATTTTCGCTCAAAAAATTCCACGGGTTTATTTTTTTCATTAGGATGTTCTGTGTTTAGGTGGCGTACCAACATCGATGGCTTCATACTTTCTCTTGACAAAATTTCAAAGCAAATTACGCACTGCGGTTTACTGCCAATCACAGTAAACCCAAATTTTAAATAGTTGTCGTCATAAAGACGTTTTTTCTTTATTCCACTACTCCCGCTAGACATTGACGGTTCTGATGATCTTTTCAGGAATTTATCCATTTTCAATTAAAACAACTCAAATAAATACGTACCGTAAAACAAGTGGTTCGCGCTCTTCAAACAACTAAACAGCAGACATGACCACGCGTGACTTACGCTCACAAATCAGTCTATAATTACTCCAATTCCAAGGCACCTTACAGTCCACATAACACCGAAACACATACAGTCGCTGTCTTGCATCAAACTGCCATGGCCGTGGTCGACCGCCGTATTTATAGGCCAGCGCATTCTTGCTAGAATTATCTCGAAGCGTAAAGAAACGTCTCGAAACTTGTGGATCTTTCGTGGACTACCAGCGCTATCTGTTGCTAACATCCGGAACCTGCACTAGTTCCTAGTGTTACCAACAGATGGCGCTGGGAGTCTAGGCCCTAACGATATATTTTATTTATTTATATACATCTAATATGTTTGTATTTGTTTGTTAGTTATCAATTGGCCACGTATTCAATTTAAAATTAGGGCCTATATGTTTTACGTACTTAATACTTAATTATATGTTTATATCAGATTGCAAATAACGCAAACGCCTAAAATTTTTGTAAGAATTACATATTTTTAACATACATGGAAAAAAGGGTTGGGGGGGTCGCAAAATATTTTTTGATACTAGGGAGGTCGTGTCATGAAAAATGTTGAAAAACACTGCTCTAGATAAAAGGTTAAGGGATGACAAATACATAAAAAGTGTGAAAGGTTTTAAACATTTTGAAACACATAAAATTATGGAACTAAATGACAAAACATTTTTAAACACTTTAAAATTAAAGTCAAATTTACCATCTACTTTGAATGGACGTAAACATTTTCAATAACAATAATAACAGAAATTAGGATAAAATACACAAACCTCTTAATTTTTTTGAAACTGCTGCAACTACAAAGATGTATTAAAAATATAAACTAGAGCTCTTACAAAATAATAGCTCATATTATAATTAGGCTAGGCCTACATATAGGCTATTTAAATGATTTTTCTTGTTCAAGAAGTTAATAAAATGCCCATTCTGTGATTTAAGTAGCCTACTATAATTAATTGTAGCATTCATTTCTATTTCTAATCTACCAAACCGTTTTGAATAAATAAAACTATTTTGTTAACAAATAGATTATCAGCTCTAAATTGAATTATGTGGTTGAATTTCCTGTCAAAATAACTTATCAATTTTGTTAGGTGGTACTCATAGTGATTATTAACCACATAGTGAATGGCTGTTTTAAGTTAAATGACAATTATTTTATCGTAGGTACTTAGATAAAACTATACATTACAGCGTGACTTATCAATTAGAGATAAACTATAATGACTGTAAACTGAACTGTTTAGGTTCATTTGGAACTGTATTAAATTTAAAAATAACTAGGTAGCTGTCATATGCATATATTTTGTAAGTTAGGAGTAGGTGTACTCCTGATTTAATACATTGATTTAATTAAGTAAATTACATTTATTTACCGTATTTAAGTTGGTTTAATTAGATTGATTTGTATGATAGATTATACTTGCATATAGAATGTAAACAACTAACTGCTCTCTGTCATGTTAAAAAGATTGTTAATAAATGGCACCTCTCATTAGGAATCAAATGAAAGTGTTTTTTATTTTTTTAACAAAAACATAAATTTTAAGCTATTTGTATATTTTTTGTCAATAGCAGGGAAAATAAGCTTTAAAATTATGTTTGTACCATTAATTTTGATGAAGAATTAAGGGAGATATTGCTTAGCGACAAAAAAAACATTTTTGAGAAATAATATTTAAGGAATAAAGTTAAAAAAATAAGCGTTTAGTGATTCTTCTAAAAAAATAAAACAATATTATTGATCAGTACTGAAACTATTAATTAAGTATAAAATCCATTTAAGTAAAGAAAGAGAACAAATCACAAACACAAATTTAATCAGAATACTGTGTGTGGGGGAAAATATAAACTACAATTTCTTTTTATAAGTTTTAAAAATAACACATAGGCCCACTATTTATCTAGGTATAACTGCTATTAAAAAAATATATATTTAAATATGCCTACGCCTTAAGCTTTTTAAGAATGATCAAAACCACGAATGAATCATTTACTGCAAATTTAGCAATTTATAGCATGCAAATTATGCCGTACGGGCATAATCAATTGCTCTCCATTAGACAATTGATAACTTCAATCATAAGTAGTATTTATTGTAAATTTCCAAATAATAAATTGCTTAGTAGAGCCCATATAAAAAATGAATATTCTTCATTGTTAAATATGGGTGTCAAAAGTGCATAATTAAATGTTTTTTTTTTCAATATAACAATGTTTTTAGTAGAAATATTCAGCTAATTTTGTTTTTGTAACTTTTTGTTACTTATAGCCAAGCCTACCTAAGATTTTGTACTAAAAAAGTAATGAAAGACAATGAGTAGGATTCCACATGGAAATGTCCCTTTCAATAGTCAGATACAAACATATGACAAAATGCTGCAGCATAATTATCGTTTTTTAGAATTAATTAATTAAATTTGCACCCCAAGATTTCATAACACCAGCTGTCCCAAAAATTTTACCAAAATTATATTAATAACAAAACCTCAACCAGTCATAAAGTATACTCAATAGGCCTATATAACAATGGCTTGTATAAATTACAGATTGGAGGTGGTGACCATTGAAACGAAGTGAAGGCCCCCAAGCACACAACTGCTGTAGACCTAAGTAGGTACGGTACATAACTTGAATAAAAACAAAATTTCAACACTCAAAAAAAATTAATATTCTTTAGTTTATCTGTGAAGTAGTAGGTAAATGAATAGACTTAGCCTACCTCTAGCAAAACTAAAAAAATCTTTTTTGGTCCTTCCCACTAATTCATATAAAAATATTTTTTAGTTCTAATTTTATTACAGTCATACAAATACAAACAGTATAGCCTATAATAATTTTTTTTTTTATATTTTACTTCAAAGTGTATGGAGTAGCCTAATTAATAATGAACCAGAAACCTTGCTTACTTTATATTGCCACAATTATGAAATGTTTCTAGGCAAAATCTAATAAATAAAGAGGAGCAAATTTTAAACCTCCGATTCTTTCAAAAATGTGTAGGCTACCGGTACAACAAAATCTTCAACAAACAAAATCAAAAGTACGGTACAATTTTAAAAACTAAAAAAAATCTGTTTAAATAAGTTACTTAAGTCAATATTAAAAAAGGTAGATCTGAAACATAACTTTCTTCGAAAACCTAAGGGCCCCTATGTTATGCATTTTACATTGGTTAAAGTACGCTACCGTACCTAAGCTTTAACCATGTTCCACATCATTTTTGGGTAAGGAACAGATTGACCTTACCTTACCTTTCAGGTGTGAAAATCTAATATCTCATAAATTTTTTTTCTAAATTCCTTTTTCTTAAAATCAATATGTATCCTACTTTTTAATTAACAGAAAGAAGCTACTTACAATTAAGTTGGCACATTATAACATTTTATAAACAATTGTGAATTAGGCCTAAATACACAGTAGTGGCACTTTTGCTACTAACCAAAATCTTAAACTATATTTTTTTAAATAAAAATAGCCTTAAGTTCTCATTAAACTAACTTCCATTGTAACGAGTAGTTAATTAGGGTAGGCTTATGAAAAGGCAGTGAAGTATCCTACAAAATAGAGAAAAAAACAGTACCGGTAATCTTTTTGTCAGTGACAGTGTGTTTAAAACAATAGATTGGTTTGCATAAGGGCTATAATTAGGTATATAGATTACCAAGCCCCTCCTATAACATAGGCATCAAAAACAATAAAAAATCAGTCACAAATATTTTTTTTTTTTAGTTAATAAATGGTGAAATTGCAATATACAAAACACCTTCTAATCTAAAACAACAACTAGGCTATTAGGGCCTTTTTTAACAAAGTAGTGGGTACCATATTAATGTTTACGAACTTAAAATATAGGTACCGTACTGTGACTGGTAACAGTAAGTTAATGCTTTGATATAGTAATATATACTATACAGTTTAGTGAATCGAGGAACTACAAGCAACATAAAATCAGCCATAATTTAAATAATTATATTACTTAAACCTTATTTTGGTAGCCTAACAGAAACTTTGCGGATGCTAGTTTAGATTAGGCCTACTACGAAAAGTGTTAATACAGCTTGTAAATTTATAAGACAAATTGTTCCAATTTGAATGGATATGTAGCCAACTAACCTTTGTCATTTTTAGCAAATATGCTGAAATTATCATACAAGTTCCCACAAAATACTTTGTTACTTACAGATTCAGTTTAGGCCTAGCCTATATACTTACTCGTAGGTAAGTGTTCTCCTTCAGCTACGTACACAGTAGGCTACCAAATATTATACTAAGTATTTATTTATGAATCTAGATAATATTATATGCCTATCCTTTGAACTATTTTGAAAAGGAGTAGGGTCTACTATAAAATTTAAGCTTCATCTATTTGGCCCATAAAAATCGTTTATAATGCTTTCACACGTTCCACTAAAGATAAATTAACTATAACACACAAATATTACAGCGTTTAATAACCAAACTATAATTTTATTGAACAATATAAATATACCCCGTAAAATTTACATTTGATGTGGCACCGGCTTCATAAAATCCAGACAAGAGAGGTTAAGAACAGGTGTTTAAGTCAAAGTATTGTGTTTTTTTAAATAAAACCTAAACAAAATAATATTAAATTTCAAAGTAAACATTACTTACATTTCCTTCTACTTGTAACGAATATGGGTACCACTCCATTTGGAGTTTGAGAGGAAACTTGATTTAACGCTCTAACGACTTTAGTAACCGAACTTGCCATAGTCAAACAGCTGTTGTCAAACGATAGTAGCCAACTGAAACACACGTGTGGGTGATCAGTATCTAGTACCCACTGCAGTCCGCTAATCAGTGCAGCCAACGCAAAAACTAAAATGATTACGTAGCATTCATTGCAGAAAAAATAATCCCTTGTACTGGATCATTTTGTAATAATATTTTATCTCAAACATGTTTAGGAATCGTCTAGGGGGATGCTGAATAATAGACTAAATTGTTGTATCAAGCTTATTGATACAATTATGTGTTTCCAATTCGTTCAGTTTTAGTATTACATTACTACTGTTTTACTGTAGCCTATAGTATTTCATAGGCCCTATGCACTGGAAAGATAAAACGTGTACACGCTAATTATTTTAAATTATTAATATGACTGATAATTTTAAACGATTATTTAAAGTTTCATACCGTACAAATATTATCTCACTTTCCGTCCCCTGTCTGTGCTGTCGTCGATTAGGCCTATGTCAGTTATTGTTAAAAAGATGTGGCTATGAAATTTGGCATTATCATGGAACTTGCTTATGGAACTTACCTAATCAAAAAATTTAAAATATACATACATACAAATATATTTAAAAACTGATACTTATTATAATACTAGGGGCTCTGCCCCTGGGCGCTTCGCGTCCCAACCCCGCCTCGGCCTTCGGCATCAAATGGCTGCTTCGCTTCGCTCGCAGTTGGAAAATTCGCTAAAGAATCTCGTTAATCTTTGGCTCGTTTGTACATAGGTGACCGAGCATAAATCAGCTGTTTTATTTGGCAGCTGACTCAAACTCATTAAACATTATCTCCATAAGATTAACATGGGAAATTTGAAGGATTGTGTGCCGGAGCTTCTTCTCGAGTAAATAGCGGCTGAACGGATGATTAGATCTTATATTTTATGGAAAATCGTTAGTTTGAAATTAAATTTTCTACAACTTTTGTATTTGACATTTTTTCTATCTCTCACCGTTTTCTTGCTAAATGCGCTCAAATTGGAAAAATGAAGAAATTAAAAAAATCGAAAAAATCGTTCCCGCCCGAAAGGTGCTTTCAAAATTTAAAAATGTTAAATTCTGGCAATTATACCAGAAGTTTCTCGTCGAGAGCTTTAATTTAAGTATAAGGTTGATGGGGTTCCGATTACGGGAAGGGCCTAATAATTAATGTCAGTGAATCGGTGAAATCGTCTAGCTTTAAGGACGTTGGGCGGAGTCTCCCTTCTCGGATGAATAGTGGCTAAATGGATGATTGGATCTTGAATCTGACGGAATATCTCTTCTTTGAAATTTAATTTTCTACAACTTTTGTATTTAACATTTTTTGCTATCTCTTACCGCTTTTTTGCTAAATGCGCTCAAAGTGGGAAAATAAAGAAATTCTAAGAATCGAAAAATTCGTTCCCGCCCAAAAAGTGCTTCCAAAATAAAAAAAATGTTAAATTCTGGCAATTTGCCCAAAAGTTTCTCGTCGAGAGCTTTAATTCAAGTATAAGTTTGAGGGGGGTCCGATTACGGGAAGTGCCTAATAATTAATGTCAGTGAATCAGTGAAACCGGCATGCTTAAGTACGTTTGCGAGCTTCCCTTCTCGGATGAATAGTGGCTAAATGGATGATTGGATCTTAAATCTGATGAAAAATCGTTAGTCTGAAATTAAATTTTCTACAACTTTTGTATTTAACATTTTTTGCTATCTCTTACCGTTTTCTTACAAAAGGCGCTCAAAGTGAAAAAATAAAAAAATTTAAAAAATCTGAAAAATCTTTCCCGCCCAAAAGGTGCTTGCAAAATTAAAAAAAGGTTTACTTCTGGCAATTTTCCCAAAAGTTTCTCGTCGAGAGCTTTAATTCAAGTATAAGGTTGAGGGGGTCCGATTCCGGGAAGTGCCTAATAATTAATGTCAATGAATCAGTGTTACCGTCTAGCTTTATATAAGTAGATACACATAATATATAATTTAAAGCACAGTCAAACTTGCACTTGATCTATGATATAGGCCTATTGTTGATTTCTTACAGCATATAATATATGCTGTAATATATATATTATAGTAAGACTTCCTACACAACTTTATTGTGTTATGTTTATGAAATGATTTTTATTTAATCTTAATTATTTACGTTCAAGTTACAATTTGTTAGAGAGGAAACTATTTGAGTAAATTATTATTAACTGGTAACAAAAATTTGAGCCTATTTAACACTAATTTTTGTTCTGGCCATATGTATTTTCTTGTCTATATAAGGTCTACAATTGTATGTAATGAGACCGGAACTTGTTAAGTTTAAGCTTGAAGTACACCTGGCGCATGATAATATTACAAAATTGGGCCTTTAATGCTAGGGTCACTAAATTCAAAACGGCGAAGTTGGCAACCAATTTCAATGTTAAAATAACCTAACCATACCTTTATTTTTAAACATATTTTTGTGTTATTTTCGTCAAAAAACGAAAGCTGTATTTTTTGTCTTAAAGTAAAATAGATTGTGGGTTTGATTGATTGCTAAGTTTTTTGGCAATATCTTTTTTTGCAACTGAGTAAAAAATTAATAAATTTTACTATTTATAACATACATTTATGAAAACAATAAAACGGGTTTTTAAATTTATTCAGCAATCAATATCCGCATGACAATACTTCAAAATGAAACAAAATTTTTAAATTTATTCCACGAATTAACGGAAAAAAATACTTATTCTGTAGCATTGCTCTTATGGGAATCAGATTATATACATATGGCGGACAGGATATCCATCCCTTGTGTTTCAACTTTCCAAACTATGGTACAAAAAGTATAATAATAGGAGTCATTCTCTTCTTCATTGGATGATTTCCAAACGCAAACATAATTGGGCCTAAATTATTGCTTTCAAGATATAGATAGGCCTACTAGAGATACAACTTAAATGTATGCCTTAAATATCTTGTATCGCAATCTCAGAACTAGATAACTATTCTGGTATATTAGAGTCAGGTAGGTTTTCATAGCGAATTCTACTAAGGCTATATATAGGAAAAATCTTGTTTACATTTTTCAGGTGTGACCACAGAGTGTAAATAATAATATAAATAGACGCAACTGAGAGGGATGTCCAACCAACATTTAAAATATTGAACAAAAATTAGCCTACTGTTTACACGTTTTAGGTTTACAGTCCTGCCCTATGTTTTTCTCTGCCCTTTTTTCCTGTGAGTGCCCCTTTTACTATATATTTCACAATCCCACATAAATCATCCTAAATAGGACTTCGTCAATGAAACATTAAGTTTCCGTAGGTAACACGGTTAAGGTAGGCCTACATTTTGTAAAGTAGGTAGGCTATCCAAGAACTTTCAAAAATAAAATCTATTGAAAACCCTTTGAAATTTTTTGTTTTTAACACTCAAAATCATTCCTTTTTACGGTAAATGATGTGGAGATGAAAATTTGCAAGCTTCTTAGTTTTATAAAGTCCCGATTTGAGACAAATAGTATATCGGTTCCTTTACTCGTTTCAAAATGGCGCCTGTTTAAATTTTAAACGTTGACTATTTTGAAAACCTTCATCTTTACAAAACACTCGCAAAAGACAAAAAGCTGTTGGTTGTGAAGAATAATAAACTGATTCTAAATTTACTAGGTTGGTTGTTATGGTAATGAATGTAAATGCATTCAACAAACATGTGTTGCTAGCTGTTGATCCGAACAGCTGTTTTATCTGTTTGTGTGGGCTGGGAGTGCAATCGGTATGTTGGCCATAATATGCTTTAAAATTTAAATTTAACAAAATCTTTTCTTAGTGCGCGTCTATGCTACGGATCCCTATAAGAATAGTCTATAGGCCTACCTTCAAAATTTCTTATTTTATTTTAACTAAGTTTTGGTCTACGTTGATTCTATGCCAGTCAGTCATGAAAAAAGCTGCTTATATTATTCACTTTTTTCATTTCTACATGTATAATCATGTCCTGAATTCCTGAAACATTTTTAACACCGTCACTGTTTGAAACTCAGTGTAACGAGTAAACTCCATTGTATGGCTTCTGCTTTAGCAACATTATTGTTTGTACGAAATTAAATATCTATTATTAAGCTTTTGCGTTCTGCAAGGTCACAAAGCCTACCCAGGCAACGCCCTCTAGCAGTTATGCAGTTTTTGTTAGCGGTGTTTGTACTGGCAAATCTTTTTTTGGCCCGTTTCCAACGCACTGATTAGATAGTGTATGTAAGACAGGTAAGGTTAGGTAGAGTATGAACTTGAGATTACATACCGGTACGTTGAACGAGATTTTGCACTGTACTATTATTTAAGTACCTCATAAAAGGCGAAAT
>JAGFPH010000721.1:92053-111984 GCA_018207615.1 Philaenus spumarius
CAAGCACCTTTTGGGCGGGAAAGATTTTTTAGATTTTTTAAATTTTTTCATTTTTTTACTTTGAGCGCGTTTTGTAAGAAAACGGTAAGAGATAGCAAAAAATGTTAAATACAAAAGTTGTAGAAAATTTAATTTCAGACTAACGATTTTTCATCAGATTTAAGATCCAATCATCCATTTAGCCACTATTTATCCGAGAAGGGAAGCTCCACCCAACGTTCTTAAAGCTAGACGATTTCACCGATTCACTGACATTAATTATTAGGCACTTCCCGTAATCGTACCCCCTTCGACCTCATACTTGAATTAAAGCTCTCGATGAGAAACTTTTGGGAAAATTGCCAGAATTTAACATTTTTTAATTTTGGAAGTACCTTTTGGGCGGGAAAGATTTTTTAGATTTTTTCAATTTCTTCATTTTCTCACTTTGAGCGTATGTAGTAAGAAAGCGGTAAGAGATAGCAAAAAATGTTAAATACAAAAGTTGTAGAAAATTTAATTTCAAAGAAGAGATTTTCCATCAGATTCAAGATCCAATCATCCATTTAGCCACTATTCATCCGAGAAGGGAGACTCCGCCCAAAGTCCTTAAAGCTAGACGATTTCACCGATTCACTGACATTAATTATTAGGCACTTCCCGTAATCGTACCCCCTTCGACCTCATACTTGAATTAAAGCTCTCGACGAGAAACTTTTGGGAAAATTGCCAGAATTTAACATTTTTAAATTTTGGAAGTACCTTTTGGGTGGGAAAGATGTTTTACATTTTTTCTATTTCTTAATTTTCTCACTTTGAGCGCATTTAGTAAGAAAACGGTAAAAGATAGCAAAAAATGTTAAATACAAAAGTTGTAGAAAATTAAATTTCAAAGTAGAGATTTTCTGTCAGATTCAAGATCCAATCATCCCTTTAGACGCTATTAACCCGAGAAAGAGCTCCGCCAAACAATCCATCAAATTTCCCATGTTAATCTAATTGAGATAATGTATAATGAGTTTGAGTCAGCTGCCAAATAAAACAGCTGATTTGTGCTCAGTCACCTATGTACAAACGAGCCAAAGATTAACGAGATTCTTTAGCGAATGTTCCAACTGCGAGCGAAGCGAAGCAGCCATCTGAGGCCGAAGGCCGAGGCGGGGTTGGGACGCGAAGCGTCCAGGGGCAGAGCCCCTAGTTTATTATTAAAGTTTGAAGAGAAAATATAAATTTTGAAAGGAAAAGTTTTAGTTTTCGTATTTTACTTAAGCCTACATGATTTTTTCTACTTTTTTCATACACTTAGGTGGTTAAATGATATAATCTGATTTTTTATGTGCGAAATTTTAACAAAATGAACTGTTTTTAAAAAAATTCTTTTTATTTAGAACCTCTTCTTTCTAACTTTGTTTTCTGCAAACTGAGAAATAGCCTCATCAAAATTTATCTCTTTGGCTACACTGTTTTCAATAGATAAAAAAATGGCTAATCTAGAGAGTCAGTAATTCAGTAAAAGTCAGCACTTTGTTACACTGTGGGTTCAAATCTATCAACATTATTCTAGCAAAACAAAATTATCGTACTTTTAGCGACGATAGTAACCTAGTATCTTATATCGTACCGACACCTCAAATTATAGTACAAATACGATAATTATCGTGTGTCTGGCAACACTGGATACTCGTGGCAGTGGCAGGTGCAGTGGAAACACCCTGCTCCATTCACCCCCTACCTTGTGTCTCCTTCCCGACTCGATCGTAGGCTTACTATTTGCTCACTGTGTCCCCCCTCCCATAGTAACCATTATACAATTCCTGTTCGAAAAGAAAATTGCGATGCAGCCACAGTTGTAACAACCGAACGTAAACTACAGCTAAAATCATTCCGACGTGTTTTGCTTTTTAGTAAAACACGCCCTAATGATAAGCCTTTTAAGAACATTTTTTTGTCACCCCTACAGGGCTGGTACCCGGGGCGGTCCGCCCCCCCGCACCCCCCTTCCTACGCCACTGATAATAAATATCCCAAATGAGAGGACAACACGGAATACATATAAACAATGGCTGTACACTATAGTTCATTTCACCTCAGCGTGAGGCAAAACCAAATGACCGTAATAAAACCCTTACCCTTAGGCCTATTGTGCGACATCGGGGATGGGCACTTGTCGACTGCCTTTGTATTAGAGTTATTGCTGTTTGTCCCAGTGTCATTATGCAAACTTTTTTAATTGAAAGAAAAACTTAAAACAAAATATATCATTCGCTGTGTTTTGATCGCGTGATTATTTTTATACCAAATATGAAGTAAATCGGTTGATTTTGGGGAAGGAAAAGTAAATAATTAAATCCTATGTGTTTTCAAATATTTTTTATCATCATGAATACGGAAATAAATTTACATTGAATAATGATGTTGAGTTTTATAAAAACCTCTTACTTACTACTGTACACAATAATCATCACATTATAGTGGCCTGACAGTTTTTTTGTTAATTAAATGCAGTATTAAAATATAGACATTAAGTAAAACTATTAAATAACTGTTCTATATACATCGAGCATAAAATACAATTAAAATTAAATACATCTTAATATTATAGACAAACAGAGCATGGGCTACACGAAAATATAAAATTACACATCTTATTGCAGTACATAGCACGGATAAAAATTAAACATAGGCTATTCCTTCTAGCTACTTGCACACTAAACAAAATTTTAATAGGCTATTTAGGGACAGGCGAAACAAGTACATCATTAATGATAGTCTATTATTTATCTTTAATTTAATTTATAAATTTAATATAATTTGACTAATACAGTATATTTAACGGAAATCTTGAAATTTCTTTGAACTATCTAGTTTTGTGAAAAATAGCTACTTTATTGGTTCATTAAGTTATTAGTCTAATGTGGTCAATAGAGTAATATTAGTTTATTTATTTTAATGACGTAGGTGTGCCATATAAATTTAATATATTCCCTTATAAGGACTTACGCTTATTTAATAATACTTGGGTTGATTTTGTTGTCAATTTTCAATGCCCAATGCCCAAATAAAGAGTAAAGTATTTTTTATGAGTTTTCAATTCAAAACATAAAGCCTTGGTTATTGTTTGATTAACGACAATGTTAAGCATGTCAGGCCACTATAAGGTGATGATTATTGTGTACAGTAGTAAGTAAGAGGTTTTTATAAAACTCAACATCATTATTCAATGTAAATTTATTTCCGTATTCATGATGATAAAAAATATTTGAAAACACATAGGATTTAATTATTTACTTTTCCTTCCCCAAAATCAACCGATTTACTTCATATTTGGTATAAAAATAATCACGCGATCAAAACACAGCGAATGATATATTTTGTTTTAAGTTTTTCTTTCAATTAAAAAAGTTTGCATAATGGCACTGGGACAAACAGCAATAACTCTAATACAAAGGCAGACGACAAGTGCCCATCCCCGATGTCGCACAATAGGCCTGAGGGTAAGGGTTTTATTACGGTCATTTATATTTGCCTCACGCTGAGGTGAAATGAACTATAACAAACGCCGTCACAAATACAAGGTCGAAAGGCACCTCGAAAGAGAAACATATTTAAAAGTAGGTACACTGGCCGCACGGTGATTTAGCGTGTGTGTTTTGTTCTCGTGATAGCCTAAAGCTTGCTTGTGTTTAATTGTTTTTGTGTAAGAAAAGTAATTTCTTGATATAATACATAAAAATTGCCTAGGTTTATAGTCTTTTACCGAGGATTTAAATGTCTGATAAAGGTAATTAACTAAAAAAGAGACATTTTGCCAAGTTTTTGCTTAAAATTATATGTGTCTTTAAAATTTGCTATGTGCTATGTACAAGTACAAAAATAGTTACAGTACATATACGTGTGTAGGCCTACTTTTCTTATAAAAAGTAAGCAAATTATCTGCACCCTTTAACTCGCCAAAGATATACGTAAAATAGGGGTTTTAGAAGTTAACTTTTAAAAAATTTCCGGGGTGTATTTTCGTTTAGTTCGGCAGCGTTCCGGTACTGGAAACATTACGAGTAAAGCCCTGCCTAAAGTTGAACTTTTTCCTTTCGTTACTGAACATTTTTTGTTTCTTGAGCTAATAACAATTTTGTGTCAATACATTTTTTAATTGCATATATGAATTCTTTGAACCTTTCTCTACAAAAAAGGTACAGTACACTTTTGGATTGGGGTTAATTTAATATTTTTGGCGAATTTTAGCACAAAGTTAGTATTGTAACTTGCTAAACAGCGTATATAATTAAAGGTACTAAAATGATATTCTCTTTTACATGCAATCCCCAAGTTCATAATTTTGAGATTGTAATCCAAGCACGTCATCATCTGAGGGTCCAGCTCCAGCATCAGCTGATCCAGAGGCACCACGGAAAAATTTGCTTAATGCTTTAGCCTGCTGTTGGTCTTGTTTTTCAATATCAGCCTTTCTTTTTCTATAAAAATTACCCGAAGGCTTTTTTTTGTCTACATGTTTATTATTGGAACTTACAGTAATTGGTCTATTTCTCATATCAGTCAATAGATTATGCCGATAATGTGGTTACTAAAAAGTTTGATGGCTGATTGGCTGATTTGAGGAGGTTATATGGAATTGTGTTGTGACAGGTGGGGGTGAAATACCCCTCCATACCCATCAGACCACTCAGGACAGCGGCCCCCAGGTCGCGCCCCCACCCCCAACACTTTTAGTTTCCTGCCACCTCGTGCACTTTTGTTGTTATAATATATGGAATACTAGACAAAAAAATAATTTTCTATTATTCTCCTTATTTTTCAATTACAAGTACCACAATTTTTTTCCATCGTCATGACGCCCCGGTGTCGATGGTGCCCTGTGCGGTGGCACAGGTCGCACATGCCAAGATCCGCCCCTGACCCCAGCTTTATACGCCCAGCCATTCTCAGTTGACGCTGTCACAAAAATACAGACAGACACGGTTTTATTATACGTATATGACTAGGAGAGGTACCTACTGCTTCGCTCGCAGATATGAATAAATTAATTAACAAAATACCGGGTAAATATTGAGAGTTCACTGGCTCAAAAACGTATAGTGAATTTCGTAAAAATCAAACATGATTTCCATTTAGGCTTACATACATAATCAGCTTTGCGCCGGTAAGCTCAAAACCACGATTTGCATTAGTTTGTGCGAGACGCAGTTCACGCGCATTTTTTGGCAACTCCAGCACATAAACAAGATAACAAGCACCAACAAGCACTTAGGTACTTTACGAGTTAAGAACGATATTTTTTATCATCCTGCACTAGAATAACACGAAACTTATTACATTAAAAATGTTTCTACAGAATTGAAATGCGATTGAACCGATGTGCGACAGTGCTGCTATCAGTTGGGAAACATTTGAACATTTTATGACGTAACTTTTAAGAACCGCAATGCATTGTTTATGTACAATACTTTTTGGTCCTAATAAAATAAAATAGTTTTAGGTCTTAGTATCGTAAAAAAATCAGCTGACTTTTTGAGCAAGTAGTGATTGACTACAATTTGAAGAGTTACTTAAATCGCGTCAGTACCAACGAACTATCGATGGTCAGTACCGGCCGAACATGTTGGTGACATTTAGTGTTGGTTTGGTGTGGACGCCTTCTCAAACATTACTGAGCGTTGTGGTGGGGAATGGCGGGAACCTGTTGTTGGCTGTAAAAGTTCGCCCTCAGACCGAATAATTCGGTCGAATTCACGTGGTACTGCAATAATACGTCCAGGTAATGGTCTATCAGGAGGTAAACTGCCAATCGATTGTAAGGGGGTACTCCACAAATCATAGTTTTTAAATACACCCCCATCTGTACACGGCCTTGACAATCAACATTAACGTACACAAATGAATAGTTTGAATCAACCAGAGCCATCAGGACGATACTGTAATGCCCTTTGTAGTTAAAATATCAACAGGGCAGTGTACAACTACATGATTGCTGCCTAGGGCTCCAAGACACTGGTCAAATTGCCATTTATTTTTAAAACCAGTGGAAACTAATTCCCGTTCTTGACAATTATTGCTAGTTGTTTTCTCATATTCAGATAAAGCACTGACAAGTGCCACACAAACCACCGGTACTATTAAAGATTGATAAGAATCCCCTCAGCCAAAAACATTTAAGTTAAAGCAAAACTATAATTTACTCTTATAGCATTGCGATAGTTCGTATCTCGTTTTTAAATAGTTGGTCCTATAAGTAATTCAAAATCTTCATTACACACCCTTGTAAAGTGTCTAAACAGGTTACTTGCAGTCAGGTCTGCACGAAATTATTCACAGTACTCATTTCTTCCCTTAAACAACTGTCTCTGCCACCATTGTGGAGGTGAACGAGCGTTCATGTACACATAAACAGCTCCTATACACGCTAAACGTCGACGCAGCGTAGATGCACTCATCACTACAGAAGTACTCCATCAACCAACTACAATGTCCAAAATGTTTGCCTCTATCTAACATTGATTTGTTCGTCCACGAACATGTTTGGTGAACAAAATATTGAATGTTTGTCCGTTTTTAGTGTTCGCCACTCATGTTCGCCGAACATGTTCGCCCTTTGCAGACGCGTCTTTACGGACATCAGACGCATTCAATATTCAACACATCAGCTTACAATTCAGTATGACAAAAAATGTTTTATAGGAACATTATTGTACACCTTAGACGCAAATAATCGAAATGTATTTTTTCCCCTATATTATATAACTTAAGAATAATATGAGCCAAGTTTTAGGATTCTAGCATCAGATTCAGTTTTTAGTTTCAATAACGTTTCAAACATTTTGGAACAGGAAGTCCCTTCGATGGTACAGAACAGTATGGAACAGTCTAGAATGTTCTCGAACCTTCTGGAAGATTCTGCATCATCCTGGAACATTTTCCAACATTCTAGAACATTCAGGAAAATTCTGATCACTTCGGGTGCTTCACCGACTTACCATAAGTAGTCCATTGGTATGATGCCCTTTTTTAACACCGCCATATACCCGAACCCAACCTCTGCAGTTCCAAACTTAAACTTTCTTTATGGGTATGTTTGGCTACAACTAAGTATAACTCCCATGGGGCTGCGGGTGTGGGTTGTGACACACTCGTACAAACCACGCCTATATTTATTATGTATACCAGAGTACATAACTACAATTACAATAAATAACACTTTACAATAAACACCAGCTTATATAAAATATCTAAATCTGCAATATCAATAGACGCAGCAGTATACCCTTAATTTGATAAGTTTGATCAGAAAATAAAAAATAATCAATAGAATAATATAACATATACAGGGTTAAGAGGGATGCCAGGAATTTTCGAACGGGTGAGGCAGTCGATGGGCCGATGACTGGAGCAGTGTGTGACAATCAACGGAGGACACATTGAGCAGCTCCTTTAATGGTGAAGTTCAGTCACTATACGTTTTGATGACTTTTCAAAAACCCATAACTAGAAAATCTGTTTTAGTTTTTTCTTTTTAAATTGCTGTTAAACTGTGCATAGTTAAATCATTAATTATAGTTGTAAACCAATGCTAACAATTAAGGTGTCTTTCTATTTGTAATAAAACATAAATTAAAATTGAACAATTTGGAGTTTTTCTAGTCCCCAGTTTTAAAATTGAAACTAGTTTTCCTTTGAAATTGTTAAATGGCCGTCATTTTGATATTTATTAACCAATTTTTGCAATAAACGTATCATTCGATTTGAAATGAAAAGGGCTTCAAATTTAGTGTCTAGTAAAATTTTGTTTTAGTAACTGGTTTTCATGGAATTTGACTTTAAACATTTTATATGATCGCGATTTTGAAACTTGATGAGTCTGATCAAAGATATTTTTGGAAAATGTTTACAGCTATAGAGTTAAAGTGTATACCAAATTTATAAAAATATCAACAAGGGCTTTTGAGTTAATAATTTTTTTTAATAAAAAATGGCGGATTACGGCTAAACTAAGCCGAAATCGAAAAAATGTTATACTACATTTTCGACTTATTTTTGCATGTAGAATCTGAATCTGCATAGCCAGCTACAAAAAATAACAAAAAAATTTTTAAATTTAACAAATAAATGATGGGTTTAGGCTAATTTTGGTTGTTGTAGACAAATTAACAAGAAATTATGTTTTTAGTTTTTTGTCGATAACTCGGTTATCCTTTGACCTACTTAAACTACAAAAAAAAAAAACATTTTTTCTGTCGTTGAGAAAGGTAAATATTTTGTCTCTTGTACATTTTTTGTAAAGTTAACGGTTTTCAAGATATTCCACGTTAAAAATTTATAACGGCCGCCATTTTGAAAATTATAAAAATAAATTCTTTGTGTTTGGTACACTTGTTAATCGTAACATTATAAAATGCTTATTCCAAATTTGAACTC
The DNA here is from genome assembly GCA_018207615.1 of Philaenus spumarius. Taxonomy (NCBI): domain Eukaryota; kingdom Metazoa; phylum Arthropoda; class Insecta; order Hemiptera; family Aphrophoridae; genus Philaenus; species Philaenus spumarius. The sequence goes on from JAGFPH010000721.1 coordinate 100,460, forward strand.
GATATCTTATCTATTTCCAGAGTTACAGTTTTTGTAAAAAAAACAAAATGGCGGATTACGGCTAAACTAAGCCGAAATCGAAAAAACTCGACTTTTTTGCATGTAGAATCTGAATCTGCATAGCCCACTGAATCACCCTGTATAGAAAACACTCTTTGATTTTAGTTTGAAATGTTCTGACATTAGTTTTACTCCAATGTGAAGAACACCTTTATAAACAATTTCGCGTCTTCGAGATTGAACAAAGATAATTTAGTTTTTGTATTGTATCCACGAATGTTTGTATTAAAATGATGAATATTTACTACTATTAATTTTAACAAACAAGTTAGTGATATACATATGCAAAGATTTGCAGAGGCATTTTTAAATAATATCCATCTGGAAGAACCTTTTTTTTTGTAGACCATAAATTATTATAATAAATCTTTTCTAAAGTTTAAAAATGGATAGTAATAATAATACTCTTTATTTATTGAGCCGAAGCTAGGGCTATTGGGTCCTCTCGTCCACTTAACCTCAAATTTCAAAATACATAAATACATAAAAATTCACATTACAAACAAAAATTAATAAATAAACAAAACTACAAATAATAATTACTTTTAAAACATAATGAATAAAAACTGAGTACTAAAAATATACACATTTATCTCCTAAGTAAAACAAAAATAAAAGTAAATTATGCTACACTATAATACATATACATAAAGACACTTAGGCCGGGAACACACTTGTCGTTTTTTTCCGATCGGATTTTTTTTACCTTCGTCGCCGTACTAGTAGTGGCGCGTAGGATGGTATTGCGAGTTACACATTGTGCGGAAAAAGGGACGATCGGATTATTTAACGCAATACAGCCGACCATTGCCACTACAATCGACGGATTTTTTGCCGACTCTCTCGAAATGGTGGCGTACGTGACTAAATACACGCCTTGACTGCTGCAGTGTGTGGCCGGCCTTACACATGTATCGTCAAGTCTTCCACCGACCGCTGTTGTGTGCGTTTGGAGTGATTTTATCATGGCCGAAGTGGTTGTAATTGACAATGAATTATTAAATTATTAAAGGCCTGTGCTCTGGGAAAAACCTTGGACATTTTTAAAGGTAGAAACTCCACAAGGAATGCGTGGCATGATGTTGGTCTTCAACTTAAGAATGATTTTGATAACCTAGAAGACAGCAAAATGAATGACAAGATTGACACCCTAAAATAATTTTAAAACTTTTCTTCATCGTTTCTTAAGTCAGAAAACAAAGTGTAGAAGGCTCCAACTTCCTCTCTCCTTTGATTAATTGGATGAACCCAAATTTTTCGCTTCATTTTCAATCGACGACGAAATAACAATAATGCAAGATATTGTTCTCTATTCATGTTATACACAACTCTATTTATAATATGATACAACGACAGATAAATAGACACTTGTTGCGCGATGGTCAGTGATTCGACTAATGTCGCGTCTTTGTGTGATTAGACAGCGACGGATATTTTACCGCACAGTGTGTAAACGCTACATTATATTAGAGCGGCGACGGTAAAAAATCCGATCGGAAACCTCTCAAACACACACACGTTCAAGAACATGTCACAACACGCCCGAGCGCCTGAACTACCCAAAACTGTCGCAGAACCAACAACCCAAAGCCTTCTTGAACTGAACACGGCATTTCAAACTCTCTGGCAATGAATTCCATAGCCTGTATGCTGTCACAGCTGATACACAGCTGCTAGAAATTTCCCAAAAGATTATACCATAATTCAGAGGTGAATTAAATATTACTAAAAAAGAGATTTTGAAATATTTATATCTACATTTACATATAACAATTCTAAACATTTACCCCTTAATTAAATTGTATACAGGGTGCGTACATTAATTTTAACAGTTGTTGATTCTACTTATCAAAAAGAACAAAAACATTTATATAAGCCCTTATCTGACCTTAACCGTTTAGCTGGCATGGCGTATTTTGTGATTTTTCAAATCACACGACTTTGTACTATTAGTTTGACAATAAAATCCACACTAATGTAGTTATGACATGGAAAGTAATAACATTTGAAAGAGCATTAAATTTCCTATAAATTAAACATAGTACCCAAATAATAACTCCTTATACAACGTTTTTTTAAATAACTTTAAAATTAAAAATTATTGTAACGACTTTTTCCTTTAAACTTTAAGGCTCAATTAAATCAGTTAAATTTTTCGTATTCTTATGTTCAATTACATAAAAATCTTCCTTATTTATTTATATTTAAAATGATGTAAAGGCCTACATATTAAGGGGTCAGCTGATTTAGTCAACAGATTCAGCTGCTAAAGAAATGACAGATACACTAGTTAGTTTGGTGTTTAGAACCAATACGATTTCATAATTTTTATGAAATTTCAAAAATTGTTCTATGTTTTAATTTGAAAGTTATTGTATAAGGAGTTATTATTTACGTACTATGTTTAATTTATAGGAAATTTAATGCTCTTCCAAATGGTATTACTTTCCATGTCATAACTGCAATAGTGTGTTTTTTATCGTCAAACTAAATAGTACCAAGTCGTGTAATTTGAAAAAATCACAAAATACGCCATGACAGCTAAACGGTTAAGGTCAGATAAGGGCTTATGTTTTGTTCCTTTTGATAAGTAGAATCAACTGTTAAAATTAATGTAGTCATTAGTGACTCATCCTGTATATTAGCTCCGTACTTCCAAAACTACAAACAGGTTTGTCTATACTAACCAAAAGGGGTTTTTTCCAACCAATTTTGTAACTATACAATTTTATTTTACATAGTTTCTCTCAACTCATTACTAGAAGATCTAATACATCGTATGTTCGTAAGTAGAACGTTTTAATTAGTCTATGGTTTTACTATTATTGTGGCATCTTTATCAATGCCGTGTGACTGTGGAATTAGCAAACCCTTTAATCTTGGTCAAAATTATTGTTTGTAATAGTGAAACAGCGTCCAAGTTACTTGGTAATGCAAATTAATTATTGCCTACACTTTGTTGCTATGGATGTTGAACCCTTCAAACTAATGGACGCTGTGATATAGTTACCCTTTGTTTGATACTTATTCTAGTTATAATATTGCATAGGAATTGAAAAGGGCTGCACACATTTACCGTTTGACTTGTCGGTTCTCAGTTGTAGAAAATATTCACACTTTTTACACCTGTCAAACACAGGTGGGCTCTTTGGGTATACGATATTTATTTGAGGAAGTCTGGAGTAGCGTACAGAGGTGATTGGACAAATCTCAACTGGCATTTAATTGGGAACTTGACGATTTACTCGTTGCTAAAGTGCGCCTGCAATAGTGCGATACTGCCAGCGTTACTAGTCAGTGTACTTCTAAGTATTTTTACAAACTGTAGGGGTAAAGTTAACTAATCTAGATGTGTCAGTTGTGTGTTGCTCTAATATTAATTTATATTACAATAATTTGAAGTAATTAACAAGATTGACGTTATTTTCATACTTTTAATCATATAAACATTTTTACTCATTGTTCTGTTAGCAGTTATTTTAGGAACTTTTGTTTAATATTTGATTTAATGTTTAGAGTATATTATTTATGTTATAATAAATATACAGGGTGATTCAAAACCATGCGGTAATGTCTCGGAAGCTCACAGTAAAGCTAACAATTATAAAAAAAGTTCATATAAACATAGGCCCGAAAACGCTTCGTTTTCCAGATATTCGCCTTTTATTTACAAAATAATTCTTATCTAGGGGTTTGACTGATTGAGTTCAAATTGGCAAGCAGTTTAACCTAACAATGATATATCTCAAGAAAAATAAGCAAGTACTTCCAATCATGCGTTTCAAAATGGCGGCTATTTGAAAATTTCAAAGCTAAATTACTCTAAAACTGTACATTTTAACAACAATTATATACCTTTTTTGTAGCCCTTTTGATTCTCTATCGGATGGTATAACTGTCAAAACAATCAGATGAAGGATAATAGTTAAATTAAAGATAACAGCATATGTACATATAATATTGTTGTATTTACTGTAGGAAGTCGGGTTGAACAAACCAATTATTACACATAAACTTTTGAATGGTTAGTCGTATAAAAAAAAAAACACCAACAAAAAATACTTAAAATAGCTTGTAAAACTCATTAGGGTGTTTCATAAGAAATTCGAAAGTTTTCCGCCGCATTGGAAATGGCGGCAAATTTTTGAAATTTGAAATTCATATTTTTAATGTTCACTGAAAAGAAGTGAAGTTGCCTTTTCAAAGTTTGCTGTGCATCTTGTACTTTTGGTGGCCCAGTTAAAATGGACACCCTGTATGTTAATTCCTCTGTATCATGGTTATATAAAAATTGTTAAAACTGTATTTGTTGATTTTAAAAAGTTATTTGTTTGTCTAAACGATGTTTTGTTAGTGTTAAGAGTGTTTCCATTGTTTCAAAACGTATAAAATAACTTCCGTTCAAATAGGGTGTTTTAAAAACACCAAGAACAAAAAAGTCTTAAAATAACATTTAAATCTAAAATCATCATAAAATATAGCATGTTCCATAAGAAATTCGAATGGAATATTTGTTCCAAATTTACAAAAAATATTCTAACAACATATTTTTTTATTTCTCAAAATTATTTTTGAAGAAGTAGTGTAGTTTTGAAGAGTTTAAATTTACAAAATGTGCACGAAAGCCGGGAAAGAGGGTTTCGCCCAATTATTATTTCGCACCTTAACATGTAGGCCTACGTATAATTCATGACCTACTGCAGTACCTTTACTTAGACTATGTTAGGAATGTATATGTCATTTACACGAGAAAAACTAAAGTTTTTTATCAATTTATTTTTAATACAACATTTATTTAATGCAGAAAAGAGTTATCTTAATCGAAATATTTATATTACAGCTATAATATGTTCAATAGGTACACTGCCTATGACAGGGTTAAACAACAATGTCTTTATCTTGGACGATATTGGCCCGTTCAATGCTGGAAGAACCAATAAGAGAGCGCCAAACCTGGTATGAGAAGTTAGGCTTGCGTAGTGGTACAAGGCTAACTGAGTGTGTTCTTGATACATCAAAAGTCGCTGTGTTGAAAAGTCACATGATGTTATCAAATCTAAAACAGTCGAAATGCAAAAACATGGTTCGTTAGGTACATTATATATTATTAGCCCAAAAGCTACCCGGGGGACATTTTCTTAAGGGAAGAATGCCTTCAAAAATAAAATGTTTCATTTTTCTAACAAATTCCATTTTCTTAAAAAATGTTTATATAATGTTCTGTCCCAAGACGACCTGTTAGCTAAACCCTTGCATGGAAAGACACGAAACCCTAACGGATGTATGAATCAAGTTATATGGTCTCGAACACCTAAAACTGTATTTGTTGGTTACAAAACGTTGAAATTTGGCGCATTAGATGCTGTTATGTTAACTTTCAATGATGGAGCAATAAAAAGAGCTAGAGTATGGGAAAGATTGGTAGTTGAGGTAGACAAAAACTGACATTGATTGTGTTGCAAAACCTGAAAACGCTGCAAATGAGATGAGACTAAGCAGACCAGAGGAAACGGACTTCTAAAAATAAAAAGTAAAGAAGATGAGCAGGGAAGGAGAATCGTCAGAATGGCACTGGTGAGTTTTAAAAGTAAGATTTTTATTATTTTACTTTAAATGCGATTTCCCGAAAACTATTTTTTTTAAATACATGTAGCTATATTTCGGCTTGCGGCAGTATTAGAAAGAATGTTTTATGGAGTTTGCAGTACATTATTATTATCAAGAGTTGGTAGCAGAATCAAGAATATATATTTTCATAGAAAAATTTATATATTTTAATTTTTAATGAAATATTGTTTAAATACAAAAACATTTTTTTATTAATCATAATTTTTATAAATTAAAATGATATGGGACTATATGTTGGATATTTTGTTTTATGTGTTCATTAAATATTCAATGTATCCCATTTAAATTAATTGCATTGTATGGAGGCATTTTTCCCGTAAGGTATTTTAACAATGCTAAAATGTTGTAAATTTGCAATTTTATTGTAATCTGTAGTGATATTAATTTGTTGTAAAATCTGTACAATATTGATTATTTTGTAATGAAAATTATACAACATTGTATTGTTATTACGCTATGATAAAATATATGACACTAAACCATATCATAGAAATGACGAGAGAAAGAAATCACATAAAATGCAGGTTGAAAGTCAACAATTTTGGCTGATTTAGAACTAAACTTAAGAAACTATACACTTCGTTTGTGGGCAAAAAAAAAAAAAACGGAAGAAATTGTTCGTGCAAAATGTATATTTAACTTAATAAACATCCAATTATTTCCGTAAAGCACTTCCATTTTCCCAGTATTCCGTAGTAACTCGTAGTGATAAATTTTTTTCACTCCCCGGGTTTCCGTAATAATCCGTAGTAGAACTTTAAATACGAATAACGTCGCTATCTGTTGGAATATTTTAAAACTAACTTCAGAAACGTGTTCAGAGAACATTTTATAGTACAGTTGTATATCATTTATTATTTCTTCCAGCTGTTTATGGTTTTAGATCTGTGTTTATAACTATCTGTAGCACAACTTTTGTAAACCAAGAGTCACGTAAAACATTCCTAGACTGAATTTAAAATACATGGTTAATTTTTTGATTTATTAAATGTAGTTTTGTAGTAATTGAACACAAATAAAACAAACAGTTTATGACCTAACAAATATAAAGTGTCTCCTAACATTTTAGTAAAAGTTATAACTGTGAGTGAACTAATTTTTCAATTTGTTTTTTATTTGGACTTAAAAAAATGTCAGTGCTGCATTAGTAAATATACAAATTTTGTATATACCAATATATTATTAAGATATGGTAAAAATTTCATGTATATTGAATAAGTAGTTAATTAGTTATCGTAGTTTGAACATTAACTGAAATTTTGCCATTGAACAGTAGACCTCGCGAAAAATCTAAAATCTGCCCTTTATTACAGATTTGTATGAAAATGTTTTTGTTTAATAGGAATGATTCTCGAAACATTTATTTGCCTTTATATTAATTTAATGTTAAGGTTATATAAAACTGGGATAGATAAAAGTATAATCTCCTCGTTTCAAGCCAATAATTTACAAGATCTGATTCTCTAATTAATTTGTATTCGTTTATTCCAATCACAACTAAAATTTGTTGAATACGAATGTGTTTATTCATAAACTTCTTACTCCTCAGTTCACATTGTCCTCTTGTAATATCGACTACATCAGTAACATAACAACAAATAATGCCAAAAATGGCATAATTCGATCAGATTTGAGCTAGAGATATGAAAGAAAATTCACACAACATATAAATTTAACAACAACAACAATTTAATTTGTTTTCTCTTTTCTGATTGTTTTCAAAGACTCAAGAAATCAAAATTGTTGCACACGTCGTTTTAAATGCCTTCAAGGAATATTCATGTAAAATGGGCTTTGGGTCAGAAGGTGCCCGACGGTAATAATCTCTCTGGTGTATTTGAACCGGGTACTGTTGTGCTTTTTACATTTTTATCGATTTTGGAGATCCAGGCGAGTTATAAGGTCGTTTAAAAAAACAAAATGTGCAGAATAATCGCATATATTTATTTGTTTTTAGATAAAACCACCCAAGGTTTCATTGTAATACGAAAAATCTCAAAAAGTTTTTACTTCCTGACAAAAAACGTGCTTCCAGTTGATGGATTTTTGGGGTAACGAACTCGTCCGAGTGACTTAGAAAACAAACTTATGTTCCAAAATTGCACCAAAACGGTCTTAAAATGAGGCCGTTAGATTCTAACACTTAAATATATATATACATATATATAATTTTGAATGACACTCCAAAACGTTTTCTGGGGATCATGATAGGTGCTCATTGACCACTCTCGAACTTTGGTATCATCATAAGAGTCACTCCAATAGCTCAACTTTCCTACAGAAATTCGCTAAAATCCCCATTTGGGAGAGAAACAAATTTCTAGTTATTGTTTTGTAAAACCTATTTTACGTTGCCCATTCTAAGGTAAGGACGAGGGAGGAAGTGAGAAAATTTGCCCAATGTAGCAATCAGTCAGCTCGTTTTCAATTCAAACACCTTACAATTCTCTTATTTTTGTTATACATAGCTATAGGCTATCTTTCATCAGTCACAGAGCTTAACACAACGTTAAAGTTTTATAAAAATCTGTCGATCCGTTTTCGAGAACATAAAAACATTTACCTGGTCTGCATAGGACCAAAGTCTCAAGCATCGCTATTTCCATAGGATCCATCCTATGATCTCGGCAGGATTTTAAAGCCTTCTGTATTCGTAAAGACTCGTCGTCGTCCGTATTGTTCGCAATGTCCATAGGCCAATAAGACGCGTGCAATAGAAACAGCTGACTCCAAACACTGGCTAGAATACAGTCCTGGTCTTTTCGCGAAATTTGTGAAAACACTTCGTTGTTTCGTGCCTGACGGATCGCGATCAGGAATATCTGAGCAGACATTTCGTGTTGCATTTCACCTGAAATTAAAGAATATCATAACTTATATCCTGATCTTCAGCTAAATAATTATTGTATGAATAATTGGTTTACATTTTCTTAACTTAACATTTAGGCTTTCTTCACACTATCGGGTTTCGACAAAAAAACCGAATGACAAAAATCAGGACGAGCGACAAATTGGTTGTTGTTTCGCACTATTCGGTTTATGCACGGGTTTCCTCTTCACTATTATATATGTGTGTTATAAATGGTGTATTGCTATAGTAAATCGTGGATATATTTTAGGGGAAAAGCATATACAATTGTCACTTTTTTTTAAACTGACGAATAATGCCTAAAACTGAATTCATTGTTTTAAATATCAGTAAAAATACTTTAGCCATTCCTTTTTTTTAAATATAACACATTTTTATCCTTGTCGTCAAGAGCTTCAACATCTGGCTGTAGTTTTATGCAAACCTCATGGCAATCATTTTTTTTGAAGCATTTCTATATTTTAGATATCAAGAAATTTATCCTATAGCCATTGGGGCTTGCATAAGTGTAATCAAAAATTCTACATCGTCATCTGTCATTATTTAAATGACTAATAAATAAAATAGATGTTTAATGAGCACTGTGGTGACTTTAATACAATTTTAAACAGATGAGTCTCCAACCACACGTCGGTAAATAACACAACACAAATAAACTGACAAAAATGTATTGAGGTTGCTATTGTAGGTCTCTGACAATATTTCCGTAACCATGTTACCATCATCAAAGGGTTCTAAATCTAAACTAATGCTAACAAAAATATTTTGATTTAGAACCCTCCGATTATGGTTTAGCTAAATGTATATCAGAGAACTATAATAACATACTCAATCAATTTTCACCACTTTATTTGTGTTGTTATTTATCAAACTTGTACTTGGGGACTGTGTGTTTAAAATTGTAATAAATAAAATAACTAATCATTAACGAAACCATGAAAACTTAATAAGTGTTTTGAGAGTCACACAGGCAATGCTGTTGTGTGAATAAGCGAGCTTCGGGTATATATAAAGCTCATTGTTCACTGTCACTTTATAAATTATGATGTTCTTATTTGATTCTTTTGTCTTTTGTCTCAAAACAATCGGATGAAGGATAATAGTTACGTTATTTATAATAATTGGTTTGTTCAACCCGGCATCCTACAGTATAAACCAACGTAAATAAATACTACAATACTATTGTATGTACATTTTCTGTTATTATCTTTAACTTTGCTATTGTCCTTCATCCGATTGTTTTGACAGTTACATCATCTGATAGGGAATAAAAAGGGCTACAAAAAGGGTATTTTTACATTTTTGGTTAAAATGTACGGTTTTTGAGTAATTTAGGTTTGAAATGTTAAAACGGCCGCCATTTTTAAAAGACTTTAGTTACAACAAAGAAGTTTTAAACAGTTATTTAACTTACCAATGTACACATTTATACTTAGTTTCAAGTTTCTAACGTAAATAGATCTGGAGTTATAAAACCATTTGTTAAAAACACTTACAGACCGACAGACAGAAATCTAGGAATTTTAGACAAATGTTTATATGGTGTTTTTTGTTTGTCTTGACCCAAGGAACATATCTACTTTTATTTTAAAGAGAGTACACTAACACCCTGTATATCATATGCCACTGAGCTTAGTCAAAACCGAACAGTGTAAAAGGAAAGGAGCCTTACTGAGGTGCAGTCTGGATGAATAGTATGGATTGTTATGGGAGAGGTAGCCTGTTATACTATATTCTCTGGAAATCTACTCACTAGTATCATGATATATTCTGAAAGGTATAGAAGAAGTCATAGACCTGGATTGTCGGATCTGTTGCATGGCTGTGAACGCACTTCTAGTCGTGGCCTCTTGGTTATGTTTTATTGCACTTTGATTGTTTGCTTGTTTATGTTTACTGTTGGCTTTCCGTGGACCTCTCTCTTCTTGGACAGCTGTTAACAAGATTTATTTAATAGCAAGCTGCCGTGAAAAATCACGGGCAGATAAATTAGTCGTCATATTAGTGTTAATTAAGGGTTTTAGCATTCGTTTTGATTAAAATTGTAAACATAACCTAAAGTGTATTCTAGCCTTGGTTTTGTGTTGAATTTTGTATGATAATCATATGTATTAATGTACATTATAATTTCTATAATAACAATACAAAACTGAACTTAAAAGTTGTCATCATAATCTCATCTGGTTCACATAATTGTTGAAGTATTACAGCTGGTGGACGAAATCAGCTGATATACGAATAAATCAAACAAAATAACCATGCGCAAGCGCTATACTCTTACAATCGCTTTAATATTATTTTTGATTTTTTACTTTCTCCATCGTATACGTAGTATATGGAAAAGTATTATTTTCGTCCAAATTTTCGAATTTGAATTTTTAGTGGAATTATCTGTTTCGGTGCTCCCTGAAACCCAAAAATATTTTTAGTGGAATTATTTGTTTTAGTGCTCCCTGAACCCAAAAAAGTCGTTTTTTGGTGATGACTGTCCGTGTGTCTGTAAGGATGTATACAGAGCTGGAGACCATACCAACGGTCCGATTTTGATGAAATTTGGTATGTAGGTGTAGTTCTGGAATATCTCTAGGAGCTTTTTTAATTTTTTCAAATTTTTAAGGGGTTAATTATTCCAGTATAGATGCAGAAAAAACATTTTTGAAAATTTCTGAAAAACAACCCCCTTTTTGGCCATAAAACCCTAAAAATCAGTTATTATTTTTTTATAAAAATACGGTTATAACGATTTTGATAAAATTTGGCTTATTTGTAGCCTTTAATGTACCCTACCATATTAAAAAACCGCATCTTTCTAAAAATTATAGTCTAGCTAATAATAATAATAATAACTGATTTTTGGGGTTGTTTTTCAAAATTGTTCGAAATTTGTTTTGTGCATCTATACAGGCCTAATTGATATGTTTGGTGCAAATTTGTTCGAAATCAATCAATGTAGCTAATAATAATAATA
>JAGFPH010000721.1:125659-147560 GCA_018207615.1 Philaenus spumarius
ATCGGATTATGGACTGCTCCAGTGCGTTAGTTTACAACTCGATCTTGTGGCATCGGATTATGGACTGCTTCGCTTCGCTCGCAGCGAAGCTGTGCAACGGTAAAATTCCCGACTTGCATTTGAACTGGGTATTTTTACGGTATTTTACCTTTTAATCGATTTTGAGGAAGCAAGATGGGCAATAAACCAAATGTGTAGAATAATCTCATATTTATCTGTGTAGATCACCCTAAAAGAGGTTCATTCGAGTACGAAAAATCTCTAAAAATTGTTACTTCCTGTCAGAAAACGTGCTTCCGGTTGATGGATTTTTTTGCTAACGATTTCGACGAGCGACGTAAAAAACCAACTTGAGTACCAAATTTGGACCAAAGTGGACGTAAAATCCGGACTGAACGATAGCTAATACTAATTATTATATAACTGAAAGTAGTAGTACTTAACATATTTGTATTATTGTTTAATATGAATGTGTTCGTAAAGTTCGTCAGCAGAAATTATTTTATTGGCGAATTTCATAGGAAATGTAAGCCATTAATTTTGAACCGTATGTTAATTATTAACAACCAGATTTTTTTTGATATTTTTTATTGTTTACAAAATTATAATTTGGTAAACGTGTCCTGAAAAATTGGTATAATGGCGCGAATTTTAATGCAGATTTCCCTTAAAATACAAATAATATATATGTTGTGCATATAATGTACAAATAATATAAATGAACATAATAAAAACTAACATTAAAACATTGTTTTTTAACTCACTGTAGTTATATGGTTTTGAGTCGTGTCTGTTGAATAAAAAATAAGCAAAAGCTATAACTTAAAACATACGACAGATTTTAAGCTTTGATTAAATTTTTTCGGCTTTTGATAACTAGCCTTAGCTAAAGGTTATTCACCTCACTTTAACCAAGAGCTAAGACTAAAAGCTTTGACTTAATAGTGAAAGCTAAAGCTAAGACTAAAATGCTAAAAGCTTTTGCTTATTTTTTATTCAACAGACACATAGTACTAAACTGAAAAAAGAGTAGCCTACTGCATAGTTATAGAAATAAAAACTGACTAAGTATATTCAATACCTGCCACTGATAGATGAAAATTAATCGCTTCTACAGTCTTGTTGAAGGTCCGATGAAATTATACAGGTACTAGTGGACCAGGCAATGGTTGGCTATTGCTTGATTTAATTTTATTATTTTCACGTAAGTAATCGAATTACAAAATAGTTTGTATGTCATTTAAGAATAATAGCCTATTACAGACATTTAAACATTATTCTTCGTATTAGCAGAAAAGTGCTGTGGTTGGTCGTCATCTTTGTTTTTAATGTTTGGTGTAAAAAAAATTTCATGTGTTAATGTGAATAGTGCTTAGAAAAAAGACAGTAAAAATGTTATTTTGAGAAATATTACTCTGCTAACCAATAAGAATGTAACCAAAGGAAAGGCAACCAATGTGATGTTAGCGTCAGTCACCATCTTGGCAAAGGAATTGTCATGGTTGGCCGCCATCTTAAATTTTGTACTTGTTTTAAGTCTCTTGTTTTTCCACATTTAGCAGCAGAAAAGACATTGTTTTAACAAAATTCATTTGTACTTAGTTTTTATCAAGTAAAACAAATAACTGGGTGTAATTTCAACTCTGTAGACCTTGTTCTTCTTCTTTTGTGATTTCTGATTTTTTTCTTCTTTTTTATTCCGCTTGGGAGAAGTTTTTTCATAATCCCGTCTTATTACACGTCTAAAGCACATTAGGAACCACCATGCCAAATTAAAGTTAATCCGTTTTGTCGTTTTTGAGAAATATCGATGAATGAGTCAGTGAATCAATGGCTTACATAATTATATTATTATATATATACTAGTGGACCGGGCAATGCTTCGCTATTGCTTGATTTTCCTAACCTAAAATTATATTCAGTTTTTGATCCAAATCAGTTGTTGATCAAAATCAGCTGTTTTAAGCTTTTCATACGAACAGCTGTTTTGTGTGCCCCTGATAAAATCAAAAGAAATCTTTCTTCTTCTTCCTTAAGATTGAACTTCCATAAGATTAACATGGCAACTTTGAGGGCCACTGGGGCGAATCCCTTAACATACATTGAGCTCATTTTAAGGGAAGCACAACTTCAGAGTGAGCTCTGTAAAATGACACCAAAAACATCAAATTCGGTTAAAAACTCTAGGAGGAGTTCTACTCACAAAATAACCCCTAGCAAATTAATTATGTATAGATATATATAGATTGTTTTCCCATTGCAAATAGTATCATTCATCCTCGTACAATAAAATAGTGTTTATATTCTTTTAATGTAACTAAAATGCGCAGTTATGTGAACTAAAACTGTTTGTTTTGTCACGATAAACCACAGGGTTAAAACATTTAGTAATTAGTAAATAATAAATCATTACCCGTAGATAGAGAATGAATTGTTTTAAAAGAAAGTAACAATAATTATGTATTCTTATTAACAAATTATTAATACATCTCTTACATACACAAAACATTTACCTTATATCGATTGTATTTATGGAACTAAAACAGTTACGGTACTGATAATTTGCAATCATGCGTTCAGTACTATATAATTTATCAGCGAGAAGGCGAGATATTTTCAGGCCGTTTAGTAGGACTCGTCAGAGGTTAATATATATAAAAGAAAATAGTTTCACAACACTTCACAACAAAATCTCACATCACTTAAACACAGACAAAAATCATTGCTGCCCATGCTATCAACTAAACTGTAAACGGACAATAATAGCCTTGGGACTCGGCCACTCCGGAAGACCCGTACTGATAACAATGCTTAATAAATGGATTAAATTCATACTAGTGGACATGGCAATGCTTCGTTATTGCTTGATTTACCTAACCTAAAATTATATTCAGTTTTTTATCCAAATCAGTTGTTGATCAAAATCAGCTGTTGATCAAAATCAGCTGTTTTAAGCTTTTCATACGAACAGCTGTTTTTTGTGCCCCTGATAAAATCAAAAGAAATCTTTCTTCTTCTTCCTTAAGATTGACCTTCCATAAGATTAACATGGCAACTTTGAGGGCCACTGGGGCGAAGCCCTTAACATACATTGAGCTAATTTTAAGGGAAGCACAACTTCAGAGTGAGCTCTGTAAAATGACACCAAAAACATCAAAATCGGTTAAAAACTCTAGGTGGAGTTCTACTCACAAAATAACCCCTAGCAAATTAATTATGTATAGATTCAATATGATTTTCATATATTTTGTTTATTACATTCATTGGAGGAATACTAATTTTATTTATTTACGTTGCAAGAATTACAAGAAATGAAAAATTAATATTTTCTATAAAAATAATAATAATAATATTTATACTAATAATATTTATAATAATAAATATAATACTCATGGATATAACAATTATAATAAACGTGAAACACAGTAGAATAGAGAATGCACATGTCTCATATCAGCTTCATAGTACACTACAAAGGTCAACACTACCAGAGCGCTACTGTTCTGCACACTGGAAAATCCTAAAGGAAGGTGAGAGTAGAAAATGTAGATTTAGTGTTTGTTGTAAGAATGTGGTTGTATGTTTGACTCGGTTACCGCGAGGGACGCCAAACCCTTCTTATTAGGTGCAGCTAGTCCACACCACCCGTATTAGAGTTATTAATTTTATAAAAATATTTGTTAGTGTAATGATATGATAGAATAAACTTTCAACACAAAATCTCACAACTAATACGTTTATTAACTCAAACGCGTTTTAACGACAAAGTCGCCAATGAGTGATGCACGAGCTACAATAGTCAAACTATAACTCAAATTATAATAGTAATTGATTAATTGTCAAACTATAACAGTAAGTTATAGTTTGACTGTTGTAGCTCGTTAAAAATATAAACTTCCAAATTAAAATTAAAGTAAAAAGCAAGATTATTAATTTTAAACAGAGTTTGAAATAGATTTCTTAAGAATCAGCCAAACTAGATCCGCTACACGTATGGAGGTGATGGCCATATCCGGTATGGAGGTGACAGTAATTACTTGACAACAAATTTTGTAAATCTGGACTATATTTTGCAAACGTATTATTTCCTCACGAATATTAAATGCTGTTTTAATGCTAACTTTCAATCTGTATAAAACGTTTTTTTATTAATAAAGTTGTGCATAACTTTTACTTTGCTGGGTAATAAAAATATGTTATTTTCATTTGACGTAAAGTTGTTGGGATGGTTATTGTTTGCAAACGAATTGTACATTAACAATTCAAATAGATAGCACAGTTTACGTAAATTTTCAAGATCCTTGCTTTGAAGTCCTTTCTCAAGTTAAGAAATAGTTATACCGGGCTGCAATAGTTGAACGATTTTCAATATAAATACAGTACTTTAAACTCGATATAGAAATTAAAATGATGTTTGTAACTTCTATGTATAGAGTTTGAATACGATACCTTGTAAATTGATGAATCCTGGGCTGTTTGAACCATGAATGACCATTTTCGTCCATACGTATAACATATCTAACTTGATCAATTTGAAATAAATCGAATTAAAACTTGGTATATCAAGTGAAAAGCGTATTTTTAACTTATACACCAAGACTCAAGTTGGCATCTTAAAAATTGGATGAGCTAGAGCCATCAGGCTTTATCAACCAGCCTCAGGATTTTTTGCTTACGGAACTCTGCAGCGCATTTCAATCTGTTCCAGTTTCGTCAATTTTTGGAATATCAACATCAAAATTGTTTTACAAGTTAAATATACCGGTATAAAATATTCTTAGTATACTTTTCAGACGAATAAAACTTAGGCTATAGTTAGCCGAATTTTTGAATGGCGAAGTTATACCGATTAATCATTTTTGGGTAGGAATTTAATAGGCCAGTCGGTAAAGGTCAATTTAGACCAAAAGTACCAGTAATTTGCAATACGGCTGAATTTTTTTTTATAAGTACATTAAAGTATGTAGATTAACATAAAAAAAAGTTTACCAGTCTATCGATTTCCCAAAGTCGAAAAAAAAATCGATTATCATTTTTTTTTCGATTATCCTTAATATTTCGAGCTGGGATGAAGATAGAGGAAAATAAAAAATACCACCATGTAGGGGAGGTATTTTTCAACAAAAAAGGTCATGTGTATTTATTTCGTCCGAGCAATGGTTTGTCTGGAAAAAATCGATAATGCAGGTATGTATTTTGCAGCAGGGGAAATCACTAAAAGGGGACATCTTATTCATATATGAAGCGTTGGCTCATTCTAAATTGGCCGAATTTTAATATATCGAATTGAAACTTGACATAGGAGTTAAAATATATATTTTAAATATTTATGCTGAGTCTCAGCTTGTTATCTTGAAAATGACCCGATCTAGAGCCACTTGACTTATTAATGGGTTTCTCGATTTTAGGAGAACTGGACCCACCAATTCATTTTAAACAGCTCCAGTTTAGAAAATTTTCAAAATATCAACCTGAAAGTTTTTTACAAGTTAAATATATAGATTCAAACAAGATCAAGGAGTATAAACCTTTTTTATTTTTTACTTTTCAAAGCACAAGTAACTTAAAAAAGTTTTAATTTTAGACCTTTTTAGATTTTTCATCAAAACGCTTGAGTTAATCGGCTGCAGATTAGTCAATTTTTTAAATATAGTTTTTAAAATAAGTGTAGCAAAAAACAATTGTGTTTTTAACTTCTGTACCAATTTTTAAATCGATATGTTCAAAAATGTCGAAAATGGAGTCGTTGAATCCAAAATTGTTATAGTTAAAACGAGATAGGTAAAACAGAAGACCATTTTCAAGCGCCTCGTTTTTAAAAATAACATTAAAAAAATCGTTCATACTTACTAAGAATATTTATACTGGTGTACTCAACTTGTAAAACAAATTTGATGTTGATATTCCAAAAATTTACGAAACTGGAATAGATTGAAATTAGTTCGTGAGTCCGGTACTCCTAAAATTGATAATCGAAATCGACTCCTAGATCGGGTCATTTTCAAGATAACAAGCTGAGACTCAGCATAAATATTTAAAATATATATTTTAACTCCTATGTCAAGTTTCAATTCGATATATTGAAATTCGGCCAATTTAGAATGAGCCAACGCTTCATATATGAATAAGATGTCCCCTTTTAGTGATTTCCCCTGCTGCAAAATACATACCTGCATTATCGAATTTTTTCCAGACAAACCATTGCTCGGACGAAATAAATACATATGGCCTTTTTTGTTTACAAATACCTTCCCTACACGGTGGTATTTTTTATTTTCCTCTATCTTCATCCCAGCTCGAAATATTAAGGATAATCGAAAAAAAATGATAATCGATTTTTTTTTCGACTTTGGGAAATCGATAGACTGGTAAACTTTTTTTTATGTTAATCTACATACTTTAATGTACTTATAAAAATAATTCAGCCGTATTGCAAATTACTGGTAGTTGTAACCTATACCGACTGGGCTATAAGGGTATATATTGGGTAGTATATGGGGTTTTCCCACCTTGATAAAATGGTAGTAAATATGGTTCAAAATAGCTAACTTTTAATGAAAGGGTCCTTGTAGGATTTCCCAGACACTGATTTTTTTTAATTTTTCGATTTGACACAAAATGGCGGCCTGTTTGATTCAAACCAAAATGGCAAAGTTATAGCGATGAAATTGCATTATTTCTCCCACTTATAAGCCCAATTACAACTTTTGGTTTATATCATTCGAAAGGTAATTAAATTTACTACAATCCTGTGCAAAGGTATTTTAGGTACAGTCCCCGGAACAAGGAACAAAATTGATATGAATCTCCCGATAAATGATTTTTTCATTATAAATGTAAGGTTTTTGCGCAATTTCGCACACTCATAAGCCTGTGTGCAATTTTTTAGCAATATCATTCGAAAGGTAATTAAATCTACTACATACCTGTGAAAAGGTATTTCAGGTTCAGTCCCCGGAAGAAGGAACAAAATTAATATGAAGGTCCCGATAAATAAGTTTTTCGTTATAAATGTAAGGTTTTTGCTCAATTTCCCACACTCTTAAGCCTGTGTGCAATTTTTGAGCTATATCATTCGAAAAGTAAATAAATTTACTACAATCCTGTGCAAAGGTAATTCAGGTACAAACCCGGAACAAGGAACAAAATTGATGTAAAAATCCCGATAAAAAATGTGTCATTACAAATGTAAGGTTTTTGCGCAATTTCGCACACTCATAAGCCTCTGTGCAAATTTGAGCTATATTATTTGAAAGGTATTAAAATTTACTACAATCCTGTGCTAAGGTAATTCAGGTACAGTCCCCGGAACAAGGAACAAAATTAATATGAAACTCCCAATAAATGATTTTGTAATTATCCATGGGTCCATGGGAGGTTTTTGTACAATTTTTCCCACTCATAAACTTGAGTGTAATTTTTGAGTTATATCATTCGAAAAGTAATTAAATTTACTAAAATCCTGTGCAAATGTATTTTTGAAACAGTTCCCAGAACAAGGAACAAAACTCTTAACAAACTCCCATTATTTAATACTAGTTATTTCCTGATACAAAAATTCGGCTATAGTAATGCGGCAGTGCTGCTTACAGGTTTTTATTTTTCTAATATGTATACAATTAATATTAGCCTGTGATGTTCCTCGAGGCTTACTGTACACATAGTAATGTAGATTGCAAGAAGGTATATGGTTGCCATACCAGTGTTACAATATAAAACCAGGAACTTAAAAAATATTTGTTTTAAAAGTATGTGCCAGACGACAACAATTTTCAACGAATTCTGGAAGTCAACGATTTTCTGGAAATTCTTGTACGATTTTATGACAAGGTAGAAAATAAAAAATGTGCAAATAAGTCAAAATTTTTTAAATTTTGATAACAAATAAAATAAATTTAACAATAGTTTTACTCCGATAAAATAATACTTATGGAAATTATTAATATTTATTTTGAATATGCTTCTTACCTGGGTAGACCTGTAAGCCACCGCCGATCACCTACAAGTAAGACTTTCGCCACACATCCCCTCCCTTTTCCGCCCCTCAGAAATGCCCTAATGAGGAGGCGTGGTTACGTTTTGATTCCAGTTGACACGTTGATTTAATCCCTTGGACTGTTGTATTAAAAATGCAACACGTTGGTAGCGCGATCTATTCGATAAATAAAATAAAGCTTGTGAATCCTATTGTAAACCTAGACACGTGACTTCAGGTATCTTGGGGGATGATCCCGACGTATTACCCAACTTGAAAACAAACGCCGACCCTTCTGGGAAAGTTATTGGTAAGTGACGGCAGTAACATGAATCATAAAAGTTTAGATTTGCAAAAACCCGATGTTTTCAGTTTGGCATTTACAACTACCCCGCACTGCCGACTTGTCTTGGCAGTGCCTAGGACTCAGTGATGGGCAAAGTACGGCCAGTGCAATGATTAGCCTACATAGTATAAAACCATACTATAAATACCTGGGCCCATACTTTGTACAAATATAAACCATACTTTGTAATCATTGGGCCCGTGACAGATCTCTGAATAACAACTTAAACTACATACAGGTCACTACAGGTGGTTATAAAGTCACTCCCCCTCCCCTTTAACTTTTGTGTTTGTTAAAACAAACAAATATCCTTTTGGGAACGATACTAACTTAACCCAAAGTATCTTTAGAAGCAATCAGAAATTTTGAGTGTCCCCTAAAAATGGGGAATTTTGGGGGCAGTTCAAAATTTTTAAATGGGAAGTATGGTCATGTGATACCTCATTTTAAAGGTCTATTTAAGACTAGGAAAATGACACAAAGAAAATAAAAATCGAACCACCCAAAACAAAATGGTGGCCCTAAACGTGTTGATATAAATCTACATAAAGTGCTAATATCTCGAAAAAGAAGAGTTTTTAGAAAAATTTCAAGAGACAAAAAATGTTTATTTCAAAGTGCTTGACCTAAAAAATAGATTCCAAATCGATTTCGTAAATTTTAATTTTTACTAAATTTTCTAAGATGGAGTAAAAATAAAATGTTTAGGGGACACTCAAAATTTCGGATTGCTTCAAAAGATACTTTGGGTTAAGTTAGTATCGTTCCCCAAAGGATATTTGTTTGTTTTAACAACAAAATTTAAAGGAGGGGGGAGTGACTTTATAACCACCCTGTATATTACTTACCATGTTCCCAGGAGAGAACAATTATTCTCAGCTTGCAATCATTAAATGAAACACGAAATAAATCAATTATTCTACAAGAATTCCAAGAAATCCCATCGACTTTTAAAATACACATACCCATTTAAGCATGTGGTATGATGGGGCACCAAATATGATGATGAAAATCTGGTTTTGTTGGTATATTTAACCAAACATATCCTGAGAACACAGATGTATTTTTTCGCTATGTTATAAATCAAGATACACTGTGTAAATCTGTCCCACACATGTATCAAGTGTTTGATATAACTATTGAAGTCGTAAATAATATTAGACTTTGAGCCCTTATTCAAAGACGATTTCGAAAGTATCTTGACTCAATGCTGTCTAAATTCACTGATGTTGCCAACTCTCTTACACCAAAACATATTAGTGCTGGGCATGTTTTCGAGCGAGTTTGGGAGTTAACGAAGGACATTGTTTTCATTCATGCGCAAAAGTAAATGTTTGTAAGATAATGCATGGCTTTTGGAGTTTGAATTTTGCACAGATATTTTGTATCCAGTTGGATTTTAAGCTACAAGGAAGAAATCAATTTACTAAGAAATCTGGGATAATAAGGTTTAAAATATAACTAATACTTATTGAAACATAACTAGCTAAGAACGACTTCATGAGGCTAAAAACAATAAGCCGAGTGGTGAAGACAAAGTTGTTACCAACGAGAAAAGCGAGAGAAGACTTCATGATTAATTTGATCGCAGTTTTCAAGATCTCAAAAGTATAGAACCTTTGAATTTAATGGCAAACTAAAAATATTTAAGCCTTCTTAAGTATTTTCAGTATGCCATTTAATTTGGAGACGAAACAGTGAGAAAGGGATTTCAGCTTAAACTAACCGAGTTACTAAGTTGTACCAGTTTTTTCTTAATGTCACAAAATTGGAGTTTTACAATTAATCGAAATCAAGTATCCTAAATTGTAGATAATATGTCCAGAAGATAACTATCTGCTTCGTTTACATAATCCTAAGGCTGTGTTTTCTAAAATGAAAAGTTAGTGTCTGAAACAGATTAACGACTCATAGCTTCACTTCTGCACAACCTCCATTTTTTGAAACACAGTCACAGTTCCATTCATCGCACATTCCTTGTGTGTTGCTCTTTCAACCATTCATTGAGTTTTGAAACTATTTATACTAATACTATAAAGAGGTAATTTAAAAAAAAATTTGTTTGGGTAATCTCTACTGAACCGATTGCAAAAATAGTTTCATTAATAAAAAGCTACACTATTCCTGAGTAACTTAGGCTATAATTCATTTTGATAAAAACATATTTTTATTTCAATATTTGTAAACTTAGTCAGAAAAAAATTAGGTTAGGCCTATACTGATGAACCAACACATGTATTTACAATAATTAATTACGGTAGCAACCAATTGAATAAAATAACAGAAGCTGTTTGCTTCAATATTTCCCTTAACAGCTGATTCCAAACTTTGAAGTGATTGTTTGTATTTCTAACTTTTAGGTTATGTTTTTATTAAAGTGAAAACTTGAACCTGCTGGTTCTTTTAACCTTTATTATAACTGCTGCTATAAAATATACGAAATAATTTGATTTGAACATTTAACATTATATATCATCTTAGCTTAGGGGTTATTATAATCCTACACCTTTATTATAAAGAAAACATAACATAATTATGTTTATAGAAGGTTCCAACGGGGTTGGTGTGCGGGCACGCACGGGTTTCCTTTAGTATGTTATAAGATTCAACAAGAAATAATTGATCAATGTTTTTCTGTTTAATAAGCTTTGTTTGCTCGCCAAGGTAGTTTTCTTTTCTCTCTGGTCCTCTCCTACTAAAGATTGTCCATCACTACTAGGTCATCCGTTATAATGTTAATTATTTTGGACATATGAATATTGAAATTAATTATTTGTGAACTTTAAAATAATTTTAGAAAATTTATATAAGATTTAAAATTATAAATGGTACATATTCATATTCTGTCACTAAGACTCCCTAAGATTTTTATCTCATGCTGTTATGAATAAATCTCTATATATAAAATGCAATGTCCTGACTGACGATCAACGCAGAGCCGATTCTTTTGAAGGTAGAGACTTGAAATTTTTAAGGTACATCCGTCCAATAATGTAGAGGCGAACTAAGAAAGGATTTTGCAAAATTTGTAATTTAAAGGGTAGAAAATGCCGAAAATCATCACTCTCATAAGCAGCCCTATAACAGAGAAAACAGCTGATTCGTATCAAATGCTTAGCAACACAATTCTATGGTTGGTCTGTTTATATTAAACCAAAATAACGTTTTTTATGCATTTACATTAATTACCATAGCAATCAAATTAGAACATTACAATTAGTTAATTATTTTTCACAACCAACAGCTTATTTAGGTGGGTTTAACAAAAGAAAGACAAACACAAAGGAAAAATCAATCAACTGTAATATAATTTATTCAAACTATCATAATACACACTAGGGGCTCTGCCCCTGGACGCTTCGCTTCGCTCGCAGTTGGAAAACTCTCTAAAGGCTCTCGCTAATCTTTGGCTCGTTTGTACCTGTGTGAACGAGCATCGTTCAGTATTTTAACATCTGGATTGTATCTATAATGTATCTATTCGAATATTTAGTGACTTTGAAGGTGGTATAATAAGAAGCTGTACCTATTCGCCTTCTAAGTGACTTGAAAGGTGGTATAAAAATAAGTTCAGATTTTAAATTTCATGCGCATTTTTCAGACTTTATGCGCGCTTTTGAAGACATAAGACCTGGCGCATTCAATTCCTGACGTAAAATAACCCCTATGCAAATTTTCATCAAAATCGTTAGAGCCGTTTTCGAGATCCGAGACAGATACAAAGATAGATACAAGAATTGCTCATTTAAAGTAATAGGATAGTTATTGTTGCACATTAAAAACTCCCTAAAAGTTTTTAAAATTCCTAAAAACTACAACTGCAACTTATTTTCAACTTTATTCAAAACAAGCTTCGAAGTAAGCTTCAAACTTTTTACGAAGACGTTTGTAGAATCTAACATTTGATGAATTTTATTAATTACAAAGCAATGCAATTTTAGGAAATTGGTGTAATTTATATTTATTGTATAGAAATAGTTATACCATTTTAACCCGTTAAATGGTAGCGACACAAATTCGATAGATGTACTTTTTCTACGTAACATTTATGACATATACAGTATGTACCAAATTGTAGCTCTCTAGCTTCAAGTGAAAGCAAAAAACTGAATTTACGGTTCTACTGGTATGTATCTGTTTCAACATTTGCATCTATAATACTGGTCTTTATACTGGGGAGTAATGTGCAAAATTTCTACTCACATTTCTAAAGGGTTTAATCCCTTTTAGTGGTATACGTTATTTATTAAAAACAATAAAAAATTCCAGACTGATGTTTATACTAACGTTTTCATTAGTTTCTCCATCGGAACAAGCCTTGGAAGTTTATCCGTTCTTTGTGTTACACCCTGTATTTATAGATGGATCGTAGAAAATATAGTACTTGACATGGAATAGAAATATTTGTTACCATTCTCGCACGACATCCTTTGCGTCGTGAAATGACGACCATGTTCGTGAAATAAATCGCTTTGGGTCAACATCAATTTTTGAAACATCTTGTATCGTCTGAAATTTCATTGGTTGTAATATATTTTAATCAAAACACAAAGCTTATCCTTAGATGACACGTAGTTCATGTAAGTACATAGTAGATAGTATGTAAGTAACATAATAATTATTTAGTACTTTGATCGTAAAACATGTTTAAGGTTATAAGTATATTTACGTCTTACCTGAAATTTACACAAATTCACATCAATTTTGACTTAATTAGTAAAGCAGAACGTCTCCATAGTTTTAAGCATACATTTCCTATCTTAATTTTTAACTTAAGCTTTAAACATGATTGTTTTTAGGGATTAAACTAAAATACTATAACTTATGTCAATAAGCTGTAAGAACTTACGACCAATATAATATGAACCTTAAACATTTGCCAGAAAAATGTATACCTGGCTTCCTGTTTTCTTTTTTGAAGTTTGGGGGGAACGTTCCTCCAGTATCCCCCCCCCCCCCCCGTGGATCCGCCCCTGGCTTCACATAAGACGAAAGTTGCAAACGGTATAAGTGAGGCCCATCAGGTATTTTTGTTTTTCAACATATAGGCTATATTATAATATCAAACAATACTTTGAATACAATTTGTATAATGAAAATACATGTTTAATATACAATTCATCCAAAAGAAAGAACAAGTATTTCTTATGTTTTTAGGTTTTGTAAATACTTTGTCTTAATGTGGTAATTTGAATTTTTGTTTCGCGTCTTTTCGATCAATCGAATTCAAAACACAGAGTTAAATGTATTCTTACTTAATGGAAGCAATACAAACACCAAGTTGACTCGCTTTTAACCCCCCCCCCCCCCCTCTTCAGACCTGTCAAAACAGCGTCTATTTTTACAAATACAACAGTAGGTGTTCGAATAACACCTTTTGTTGGGCTGGTATGATTGACTTGTTTAAAGGTCGAATAATTGGACACTCGCCAGCGACCCTGGTGGAAGTGGTGTGAATTATTGATGTGATCATAGTGCACTCTTGGTGTCATAATATACAACTAACAATCGCCGATTGTCTGCTGTAAACGAAAGGATGGACGTTTTTGCCCAGGCTTACTTGAAGTTGTGTATATTATAGGATTACGGGCAGGTACCCGCTGCTTCGCTCGCAGATATGAATAAATGAGTGAAAGGAATAATGGGTAAATATTGAGCCTTACATCAGTTACAAGCAGTTTAAAAAAATATTTCAGATCCGCGTTCCCTGCCCAAAAAACGCATAGTACGGGAAACGACGGCCATTTTAAAATAATAAAACTACAGTCTTTATGTTTTGTGAACTTTTAAAACATTACATAGTAAGATATCTTATCTACTTCCACAGATATACAAAATGGCGGATTATTTGAGAACAAAGCGTTTTAGGGCACTTGTTTTACGAACTTTTGTAGGCCTATTTATTTTTATGTAAGGAACTCGCTCCAGAAGTTTGGCATCCTATTTAAGAAACACCCTGTTTATAAATTAAGAGTAATATGTGCAAAGTTTTAGGTCTCTAGCTTCATATCAAGTGTAGGCCTACTAATTGTTATTTATTTTTAAAGTAGTTATCCCATTTCACCCCTATGCCTCAAATAATTGAAATGTAAATGGTTGTTTCCTTGTTATTACTTGATAATAATATTAACCAAATTCCAGCTCTCTAGCTTGAATGAAGTTAGTGGAAATTATATTTAATGCATAGGGGTAGTTATTCCATTTGAACCCCACAGACAGTTGTGACCGAAAAAATGTGGTAATTTTTTACGTAACATTTAAATATGAACATATTTCAGTTTTTTAGTTTCAAGAGAAGTAAAATTATACATTTTTTAGTGTCGCCGTTTTCATCCCTTAAACGCAAATAATACAAATACGAGGGCTCTAATTAGTTTAATGTATCACAGAAGCAACAATCGGGCAAAATTCAAACCTCTATTCTCATTGGAATGAAAGTTGTATTGTTTTAGGGCCTTTGTCCCATTTAAACTTCTTAAGTTTAAGAAATGTAAATATGTTTTGCGGGATTGGCTCCCTCTTGTTAATTAACCACTGTGCCATATTTGGTCCCTATAAGTTAAACTGTCTGGGAGTGCAAAGTGAGCACACATATAAATTGGATCATACACTCTCACAGACTTTTCTTCTTTATGTATATTGATTATAAACTTATATTAGACATTTACATTGTTCGTTTTAGGAAATTTAAGAATATTTACAGTTACTTGTTAATATATGATATTGTTTTTATAGTTTTGTATTGTAAAAAAGGAAAACCAACATTCCTCTACATACTAGATCTAGTAACAACTTTTCTAAAAAAGCCAAAGTCTGCCAGTACTATAATTTTTTAAACTTTCAAACTTACAATAATATAATTTTAAACCAAACGACTGTTTAAAACCCCTACATGAATCTAATTGTGATCTTTAGGTAGAATTTGATTTGCCTAAGGATGCAGCAAAGCCGTTTTCAACAGCCAACTTATCAAAATAGTGAATAAAAGTTAACTGATGGCAAAAATAAGATTCATTATTTTAAAACGTTATTGAATTTTTGAAGTTCAGGTGTTAAATCTAATGGACGAAATCAGCTGTTATATATTTTTGATTCATTGTTTATTGTTTACTTCGTTCTTCAAAATAAACTACTTATAGGGATTTTCAACATGGTAAATGTACAGTACAGATCCTATATTACTCAAAGACCTGAAATACATTTTGGAAAATAAAACCTAAGATCATACATTTTAATCATAGGCCTACTTAAATCGTTGATATTAATATATTACTAATATTATATAGAGGTACAAATTTTGTTTTTGTTTTTATGTAGGGTAACCCCCAAAATTTATGTTTTTATGTTTGGGTGTTATCTCTGGAACTACTGAACCGATTGGAAAAATAGTTTTACTAATAAAAAGCTACACTATCCTTGAGAGACATAGGCTAGAATTAATTTTGATTTAAGGACATCTTTGTTTCATAAGTGATCATCTGTTTGCGTTTGCTTCACCGCGGGGGTTGGCGAGTGAAGCGTGCAGAAGGCGGAGCCCTCAAGTCCGAAATATTTTAGAATCACTCATATAGGAAAAAATATATTATTATTCATTTTAAAATTTATTAAATTTTTCATGTAGGCCTATATTGAAATATAATAATTGAAGTTCAAACTTTATTACAAAATAGCAATAATTCAGACCAAGAGACAAGATAGTGATAATTTAAAATATCGTTTTACGTTTGTAGGTCTAGTTTTTCTCAGCTGCTAAGAATGAAGTAAACAAATTATGAATTTTCAACATGGTTAACATATAACATAATGTAATATTTTACTCAAAGACCCGAAATACATTTTGGAAAACAAAACTTAAGACCGCACATTTTAATCATAGGCTCACTTAAATGAATGACCGCTACACCAAATATTTAGAATCACTCATTTAGGAAAAACTATATTAGATTATTACTCATTTTAAAATTCAGTAAATTTTCCATCCTCAGGCCTATATTTAAAAAATAATAGAAGTTTAAACTTTATGATAAAATAGCTATAGTCATAGTTTACAAGATAGTTTTACGGTTGTAGACCTAAGTTTGAGTTGTCTATCCTTTACGAAAAACCAATAGCAGGCCTATAACACACACGTTTACACAATATTCCATGACATTTTATATAGCTAGTTATGTCTGAAAAAAATTGTACTTGCGTATATTTATTATTAATTACACTTGTATAATGGAATTCGAGGTCCAGCCATTACCTCATTACTTCATAGAATCATATTTCAGGCATCGAACACAATTTGTGGAGTTGCATACAACTAGGTTACTGGTATCGGATCTATTGCCGCCATCGATGTATAAACACTTATACATCGATGATTGCCGCTTGCAGTTTCCTAAAGACAAACAATGACGTCCTGCAAGGATCAGTTTTGTTCTTTTATATTCTCGCTTAGCTCGCCGACTCATATGGGAAAGCAAATGGAAACAGATTACAGTATTGAATACTCTGATATTTTCACTCAAATGATAATTGACTAGGACAGAGGCACTTGGATCGGGGTAGGGTGATGGTGGTGCGATATCCTAGACCCTGACGCATACGCAGAAGGGACAGGTGTTTTGTGTGAATATCAGGATTTTTTTAGAGCGATATAAATCTAAACTGAACACGCCGTTGATTGCTAAAGAAATTAACCGATACTAAATTTGCCAAGTAGATTGCTATGGTAATAAATGTAAATACTTTCAAAAAAACGTGTGTTGGTTCAGTATAGGCCTAACCTTAACTTGTGTTAAGCTTTTTTATTTACAGATCAGCTGTTTTGTTTACAATATGTAACAACAGATGATTGAATTATAATACAGTAGGCCTAAGCATTTTTCGTTGACATTTTGTTTGTGGTTGCTTTAATTCTGTTAACCTAATCTAAAACAGCAGTTGGTTGTGAAGAATAATTATTAACGGATTATACATTTCCTAAGTTAGTTCCTATGGTAATGAATGTAAATGAAAGAACATGTATTGCTTAGCTTTAGATCTGAATCAGCTATTTTATCTGTTTAGGGCTGGATGTGAACCTGTGAATTTTAACTATTTTTATGCTTTAAAATATTTTTTTATCCTTTCTTAGTTTGCATCTATGACCCCATAAATATGACGACTAACCATCAAATTAAAGTACAAATAGTTTTTGCTCTATGTTGATGTCAGTCAGGGCAAAGCCGCTTGTACATTTATATAATTATGACTGTCAGATTTATTCTCTGTGATAACAAAACTCGCCTTATGTAAGGCTTCATTCGGTTTTAAAATTTATGTTTTTGTACCCGGTTATTCATGCAGTGCTTCTGTGTTGTATCACTTAAATACTGGTTTGAAACCTATTTTGTTGTAAACACTTTTAGGTTGGGAGATTTCGCTAGGCCTTATAGGCCTATTCAAATTGCACTATATAAAGAGATTGCCTCATTTTGCAGCTGTTCAAGCACCAATTGATACCGGTTTTACTTTGTTCAATGTTTTATAGTATAGTATATCTTCTTATATAAAGCTAGACGGTAACACTGATTCACTGACATTAATTATTTAGCACTTCCCGTAATCGTACCCCCCTTGACCTCATACTTGAATTAAAGCTCTCGACGAGAAACTTTTGGGAAAATTGCCATTATTTAACATTTTTAAATTTTGGAAGCACCTTTTGGGCGGGAAAGATTTTTTCGATTTTTTAAATTTCTTCATATTTCCAGTTTAAGCGCATTTAGTAAGAAAACGGTAAGAGATAGCAAAAAATGTTAAATACAAAAGTTGTAGAAAATTAAATTTCAAAGAAGAGATTTTCCGTCAGATTCAAGATCCAATCATCCATTTAGCCACTATTCATCCGAGAAGGGAGGCTCCGCCCAAAGTCCTTAAAGCTAGACGATTTCACTAATTCACTGACATTAATTATTAGGCACTTCCCGAATCGTACCCCGCTCGACCTCATACTTGAATTAAAGCTCTCGACGAGAAATCTTTGGGGAAAAAAATAACAGATAGCAAAAAATATTACATACAAAAGTTGTAGAAAATTTAATTTCAAAGAAGAGATTTTCCGTCAGATTCAAGATCCAATCATCCTTTTAGCCGCTATTAACCCGAGAAGGAGCTCCGGCAAACAATCCATCAAATTTCCCATGTTAATCTTAATGGAGATAATGTTTAATGAGCTTGAGTCAGTTGCCAAATAAAACAGCTGATTTGTGCTCAATCACCTATGTACAAAAGAGCCAAAGATTAACGAGATTCTTTAGCGAATTTTCCAACTGCGAGCGAAGCGAAGCAGCCATCTGAGGCCGAAGGCCGAGGCGGGGTTGAGACGTGAAGCGTTCAGGGGCAGAGCCCCTAGTCTAATTATATTACTAATATGTTATGTTACTAACATCGACTGTTACTTTTGTGTCAAAATAATTTAAATACGTTTGTTCATTCAAACTTTAGTCATGTGGTACATTATACGCAATCCGAAAAATGAGTAAACGTTATTTAGAAATTCCCAATATTCCGTAACCCCCGACCCCGAATTTCATTGCTACACTGTTTGGAAATTATTAAATATGTCAAAAAGGTCATTTTAATAATAATAATATCTTTATTTTTTGAGGCGAAGGCCCGCTTAAGCCACAACCTCTAAAATTTCAACTCCCATACTTTTAGTATTTTAAATTTGTATAGTTGTCAAAAACATATTTTTTACCTTTTGAATTGTCTTGGGAAAGCAACAAGTAAGGCCTAATTGTAAAATATGTCCATGGGAGGACAGTTATTGGCTGAGAACAGGCACGCTAGGCCAGAACGGAATGTGTTATAGTTTTTTTAAATATATATATATATATATATTTATATATATATAGCTAATAAAGTTAAATTTTTAACTGAAATTTAAATTAGATAAATAATTATAGTAGATTTAATGGAATTTTGAGAGAATATTCTATTTTATTTACATTTTAAACTTTGCGCCTTCAATTTTCTTACGGCAATATCTCCACATTTTAACATTTTCCTAACCACCTTAGAGGTTTAAATTTTGAAAAGCTTTTCTTAATGAGCGAGTAGGACTTTTACGAAGCTGTGTGCCAAGTTTCATAGTAATCTGTTTGGTGGATTTGGAGAAACAGTTAAGAGTCAGTGAGTGGTATTTGGGTTATAGGCCTATATATTTTCCATCATATCTTGAACATTGACATTGTATGTTTACTGATTACAGTAGCCTTTACAGTGAGTGGCCTTTGAAAATAAATATTCTGAAGATTGGGAGAACAAATCATGTACATCGAAGTTGCTTAACTGTAATAGAATTGCTATTATTGCATTTAAGCAACTAATGACATCAAATTTTCTTTAAAATCTTATCCAATCTTATTCTGTTCCACATTTTTTGTGAACTACTTAGTTAAAATAATTATTTTAATCCTGTTCTTTGTGATTGATTAATATCTTACATCGCACCTACAAATATACCAGATATGTAAAAAAAATTAATTATGTTGTGAAGACCAAGTAAAATTAACTTCAGAGAAGTCTGGCTAGTGGTGTATTGCTCCCAACTTTTAGACAAAACTTAATTATGTAGTCAGTGTGTGGGGCCACCAAACCATTAAATTGAATTGTCTTTATTTAGGACAAGAATAGGACTTTAGAGCTCTCCCTTCCATCTAACAAATTACATAAATATCAATCATGTTACAATAAACCACTGAGCCTAACAGAGTTTTCAGCTAGAAAACGCGGCAATAAGAGCTCTATATTCAAGCTCAAGCATACTGACTCACGCAGAGATATATTTAAATACAACAATGATCTCACCTTCCCTTGTATTTATCTTTTTAGGAAATCTCTTAATTTTATGTGGATAATTTCACCAACTTTTCAATAAAAATCAAAGCAGTTATACAAGTATCCAAGTAAACGATTTGAATAGACAAGTTTGAATGTACCTATTCCCTCTGTGACTTATTTTTTCATTCCTTTTTACGCGTTTCAGAACATACGTCTCATCGTCAGAATCATCGCACAGTAGATAGAGGTCGTCAAACATTACAACAATAAAAACAAACACATTACACAGACGCACTACGGGTGCGCACCTCGACGTTTGAAGGAAGACTGAGTAAGGTTTATCCTTGCATGTTATCTCTGTTATCTCAAATCTCATCGCAGCGTCGTACAACGAAACTGTGGAAACTGATTTTATCGTTTAACAGTTCGTATTTGTAATGTTAGGTATATGTTTACATATGTAAACGTATTTTTATTCATACGGTATGAGTTTCAGTTTAAACTATATCGAGCCTTATAGTACAAAGCAAATTATTAATTTATGGGGTATTTATGTTAAGAAACAGCTGACGTGGCTTCCACTTATTGATTGTGTAGAGATAAGAGAAAACATTTAAAGTTATCTTCTTGTTGAATAGACTATCCGAGGTTATTGGTGGAGGATATTTGAGGAATGGTTATTTCGCATTTTGTCAGTCCATTATGTCATATGGTATTGTATTTTGGAGCAACATCTGCAGAATAAAAGGAAGGTGTACAAACTATAACTAAGTCTAACAGGAGAACACACTGCAATCCTCATTTTGTAAGTTTAAATATTCTCACGGTAGTCATTTCGTATTTGTTTGAAGAGGTTATGTATACGATAAGGAAACTTGATGAACTGCCCAAGAGACTTGAAATTCATTCATACAATACCAGAAATAAAATTGAAATAAATTTGAGAGACTATAGGCTGCAGACTGTACTAACAACAAGATTAGTAATAAATCTTAGTGCTACCACAAGTAAAACATGTTTGAGAAAGTATTATGCTTGGCTTGTCGAGAACTCCTTTTATGAATTACAAGAACTTTTTAAACTTTAGAATGATAACATCAATTTTTAATCTGTGTTTGTGTGATAATTTACGCATGTTTAGGCCTAAAATTATTAGTTTGTAGTTAAGTGTAGAGATTTAAAAATCTGATGTTAGTCTAAAAAAACACTTAAATAGCATACCGAAGTAAAAAGTTGAAATTAATTTTTAAGTTAGAAGAATTTGAACTACAGCGATAGGAAGTCTAATATTTCATTATAATTAAATAATTTGTAATAAGTTTAAAATATAATTTAATAACAAAATAATTAATTTTATTGTAAAAAAAAGTAGAGTTATTATAAAATATAGTAAAATTCATCCCACGCTTTTTTACAATAAAATTAATTAACTTGTTAATTATTAAATTCTCATTTTAAACTTATTAAAAATTTTATAATTATAATGAATTATTGAACTTTCTATCTCTGTAGAACAAACTCTTCGTACTTAAAAAATATTTTCTACTTTTTAGTTCGGTTCGTTATTAAAGCGTGTTGTTAAACCTATAATTTATTTTCTTATTTTTATTCTCAAAACGGAATCAAAAGTAATCTAATCAAGAGACTTGATTTTTTGTATCTCGTATGTGTGACAAAATTTATTTAAAATTATGTATGTAAAATTTAGGGGGGTACATCATTGTATTGTCATCGGTCCTTGACACGTATGTATATTTTCAAGTTAA
>JAGFPH010000721.1:152409-179139 GCA_018207615.1 Philaenus spumarius
TAGCTTGAAACGGAGTGCGCCAGAAAATTAGAGTTTAAATTAGTTTAATATATACATTATAAACACAGCACCGTTTGAATATATTTGTGACAAGTTTAGCATAAAGTTCAATTTTTAAATATGAAATTTACCGTTATAAATTTTGCTACGTTGTAACACTGAGAAAGATCAAATGTATGAACCTCATAATTTCAAGTGTTTTTCAAAGGAATCACTTGTAGTTTTCAAAGGTTTTTGGTTTTCTTTCATATTTAATATTTGTAAATAATTCTATTCAAACTATTTTAAACATTTTCTGAAACTCAATAGACAATCAAATTATCAATTTAGAAAAATACAAATAATCAGCCGCCATTTTAAAATGATTAAAGTCATTTCATTTGCACTTTTCATAAAATATGGCAATAATTAATTTTATAGTTAGTTATTTTTTTTGAAATATTTCGGAGTTCTAAACACATTTGGTTCTATTCTAAATTTAGTGTTGCAGACAACTATCTGGCCATTTAGTATTTGTTGATAGTGTTCCGAGATATTGGGCTTTAAATGTTGAAAACTGACTCAATTTTGAAAATATAAGAAATATTGTTTCATTTTGTTTTTGATGATTGTACAATGATTATGCATTGATTGTACAGTGATTGTGCCAATACATCCAGAACCGGTAAATTATAACTAATCTTCTAAATCTTATGTCTAAATTTTACTTGTTTTTGGTGCACTGGCATGACAAAAAATGTGACAAGCGTCTACGTCTCTGAAATTATTTCCTACTGTACCACCATCACCGCTCCATAATATCATGTACCTTGTTTCTCCTTTTGAAATGTCTGTTGGAGTGTCGACCATTTTTAAGAGTTATTTACTCTTATAAAAGCGTAGAGAGTCATCAGTCAATATAGTTTTATAAAAGTAAATAATAATGGAAGAAAAAACTTGTAAGTCTCCCCAGACGAATTAATAAACACAATATTTTGAACATTGAAATAAGCCTTTCCATCTTTAAGTATTGCCACTGTAGTTTGCAATAATTTCAAAAGATCACAAAATGTTCAAGTGTATACATTGCAATTCAAAGTTACAAGAAAAAAACAATTTAAGTGCTCGTATGGAAAAACATAGTTTTCATAATGATTGAACAATATGGACAAATCAAATAAATTATTAATTTACGCCCTTGTTTACGTTATTAAAACGTGAAATTACGTTCAGGAACGTTGCTACAACAAATTATTGGAGGGGGGGGGGGCAAAATCTAAAATTCCCCAACAATTTCGATCTGATTTCCCAAATTACCAGGGGGATTCGGGGGTATACCCTTGTGCGAAAGGGGGTCCCTGAAACGTTTTGGAAAATAGCCTCTTTAAATACCAACTGTGTAGAGTATAATAACATAAACAATTGTTTGTATCACAAAATCACACTATTTTTCCATAAACAAATCAACTAATACACATCATCAACGTGCAAGGGAAGTAAACAAACTAGACTGTGGAGGGGGAGATTCGTGAGTAGAGGAGACATTTTATCACTTACAGTCAGTGCTGCCACAGTGATAACAATTGAAACAAAACATTAATAAACAAAATAGGTTGCATTTATTTGAAAAAGAAGTATTTTAATGTTTCCTACTATTTTGGATTTGAACTGTTCACTTAGCCTACCAGTTGCAAATGTTACACTTGACAACAATCATTTTCCTTTCTCTTCAAAAACAACATTGTATCGATTAAATCCCAATTTCCTAATTTAAAAGGTAATGGTTTAAAATTTTAGTAACTCTTTGCGTAAACTATTTCACTACACTACTCGCAGTTTGAAGTAGGTTTTCAAATCTCAAATTTGAAGAGGGACACACCCCACACACCCTCATGGCGACGGTGGTTACGTATCCATACCCTTATAATCAAATTATTTTATTTTATTCATCAAGCAAGACGTCTTAACACTGTTTAGAAATTGGTAAAGATCTTGCACATGCGCATTGCGAATATACCGTTAAATTGAACACGGATCGGTGAGGGTGGTAGGTAAATTATTTTGGAGAAGTAGACGCTTGTAAAAAAGATTTTGAGAATTTTGAACTGAATATGTAGACATAAAGGTTATTGCTTTTGTGTAAACGAAGTAGATTTATATTTAGGCTATATTTGTTCATATTTTATATGAAAGATAAAGTACACATGGCAGCCTCCTGCAACACCTTGTAATACGTATTTAGTTGTTTGTAAAATTAAATACAGTAATTACATTCAGAAATATTGGCAACAGCTTTAAATCTGCAAAATTTAAAGAATGCCCCTTTCTTTTACTTTGTTAAAGAGCCTAACAGCAGGGGCGGATCTAGCAAGGGGGCTTCGCGTTATAAAAAATTAAACAGGCACCGCGCTGTTATGAGTAAAGTTTAAACATAACAGACCAGGACTGTATGTACCCTCCTCGGCCATGTTACAGACGAATGTATAGTTCATATTGAAGATTGCCCGCAAGACCCCGAGCCATAATATACAAATATTAAATAATAGAATTATAAAATACAGACGAATTTAGTTTACATGGTAGGCCTTATGGTTAACACTTATTAAAACCTAGTATCTTCAATACCGCACGTAGTATTTAGCCTATTTATAATCTATAATTATTTAACTTTAATTTTGATCTGTGTGATCTGTAAAGTTTAGCCTGCCTTGTTTTTATACATTAAAACATTTTTTCTTTATTATTTTATTATGGTTATTTTCCTATTTCCTTATTGTTTAATATTTAATAAATGACTTAGTTTTATAATCAAACTAAGTTGTTATTATTTAAATTTTGTATATAAATTTTAACAAAAAATCAATCTACTAAAATGCAAAATTATAGGCTGAATACACGAGTTTTGAGTGTAAATTAACACTTAGATGGTATAAAATAGCATTTTAATTCAATACCCCCGACCGTACCCCTTTCATCTTGGGGGTGTTACACTCCCCTTCCCAGAACTCCCGTCCTTGGAACTCTAACCAAGGACGGCCCCGCAATATCGTATTGCACAAGCCCTCAAGCTCTAGATCCACCACTGCCTAACAGCAACTACATTTTACAACCTTCAAGATCAGTTCACACTGCATAATCTTGAATCCAAAATGTTAAAGTTTTTACCCTTTAGTAAACATATAGGACACTTTGGATCAACATAGTTCAATCAGTGAGACATGTTTTGTCACTAATTCTTGCTGAAGGCCTAGCCTTATTTGTTTACACATTTTCTTTGCGTTATCATATAAGAGGTTTTGTTACACCGATTACGCCTCCTCCAATCAAATGTGATAAAATATAATAAATCTTAATAACAACAAAACACGTATTTGTTTAACAATAAAAAATATATCGCCGATGTAAAAAAAAGTAAATTCAAATTGAATCTACCGAAACGATGATTAAGTGGTCGCCATAATTTTCGTCGAACCAACGTGGTTAGGCATCATGTGGTGGTGGTGATGATGGTGGTAGTGATCGTTGGCGGAACCTGGCGGAGGAAACCCGAACCCTAACTGATGGTGCGACGGTGTGAAGGCAGCGCTGGAAAAATATGAGTCTGTATTACCGGCCGGCTCACTATAACCGGATGGTTCCGATTTGATGTTGTTGACGCTAGATAGCAGAGAGGTATGCCCTATGTAAGGTACAATAGGCTCTGCTGTCTCCCGTTCCGTCGAGGTTGCAGATTTGTGTTCTGAAACAAAATTAAATACATTTTTAAAGTTAATGTGTTCGACCAATAATATTTTAAACTAACCATTATTTTTAAACTAGCAGTGGTAGCCCACTGCTTCGCTCGCAGATATGAATATATTAATGAAAAAATATCAGGTAAATATTGGGAGTTCACGGCCCAAAAACCTTCTAGAAATCGGAAACGGGCTATGAAGCTAGAGACCTAAAACTTGACAAATACATTACTACTTACTCTATTAGTTATATACAGGAGGAAAAAAAACACATACACTTCGTTATTTGCAAACTATTGTTAGTAGAAAATATTTTAGGTACAATGTATTCATAAACGTGAAATGCACCTCAAACTGGTGGAAATCTTGTTTTTTGCACTTACTGATCATGTAGGCCTACGTAAGCCTAAATGGGAAACAGACTAATTTGGACGAAACTCACTATACATTTTTGGTCCATTGAACTGTCAATATTTATCCGATATTTTTTTCATTCATACCTGCGCGAGAAGCCCGATAGGTATATTCGGCATCCCTGCTAGTTTTTTGTATTATATAAACTCTCCCTGAAGGACTTGAATTGTCCCAGAGCCATACACCAAAGGCCTATACCAACTTAAACCGAAATAGCCTATACAATAATATGTGTATAAAAAGCATATCAGAGTTAACAGAATACTTTTATTTTCTTAAAAGATAAATTACCCCAGATAGTAGCAAAGATTTGATACTTGAGACTAGAAAGTAAGCTTAATTTCTAAAAATGTCTAATAATTCCACTGTTTTGAAATTTTTTTCTCAAATAGAGTGTAGTTAAGCGAGAAAGGTATCCCTATCGATCTTGCCTTTAAGATTATTTACAGAAAACCACGTTTTTGCAAGAAACAGAATTTTCAAGCTGAGTGGGTTGTGTCAACAGAAAAAGATGGAATGTTACTCTGAAAATCATTTGTAAAAATTAAAAACAAGAAAGGCCTGAGAACAGAACCCAGAGGACTCCTGGAATCTATGGACTCAGAGGTGCAGTTATTAACTATCTGTTTTCTATCAACAAGATATGATCTTATCAGAATACATTCCCTATCACCCAATCCATAATATTCAAGCTTATTAACAGAGTATTTCGTGTGAACATTTAAGTTATGTACTTTTTTTTTTATTTTAGGTAAAGTACCAATTAGTGTGTTAAATAACAAATGTCTTGTAAAATATTTGACGGCATAAAACGTGAGCAGGAAATTCTCGTAAATAATATTTTCAATACTCAGGAGTGTTTCTACTACGATGTCGTCATCTTCAGTGTTTTGTTCAGTAGTGCAGTCAAACTTACCACTACTCGAACTACTCCCAGCAGCAGCCGCCGGTAGACTCTCGTTAGACCCTTGACCGGAAGTCTTCTTCGGTTTCCGTTTCCTCGTCTGTATTCCGTCCTTCCTCATCGCTAGAGGTCGGTTGACTCCGTGTAATTTGAAGTACAGCCCACACGCGTTACACACAGGCTCACCTTCGTTGTTCCGCCGCCAGAGTGTAGTCGTCCTTGTACCGCAGTTGGTACAACATAGGCCCAGACGTCGGCTTGCCGTCTGCAACATCAGCGTTTTATTACATGTTGAATCTCTAACAATGACAAACATGCACAGTGTTATTTTTGTTCAATGCCAGAGTAGAACCGCCTGCGTAAAAGTTTACAACAATATAACAATCGTAACCTCAATATTTGAACTTTTTAAATCAGCAAAAATATCAAACTTACTGGTAGACTAGTAATAAAAACTTAATTTGGCAAAACACTTAAAATGCAGGTTATAAACCATTTTGATTATGTTTGCATTAAACACAAGAAACTAAAAACTCCAAGGGCAGCAACAGGATAAATAATAACAATCGTAAACAAATTATAAAATATATAACGGTAGGAAATTAACGTGAAAATGTTTCAACGTAGTTTCATGTTGACAAACCTGAAATAATCAACATTCTGAATTAAAACCAGTAATAGTTTATTTTATCACTAGAACCGAAAGTGACGCTTTACGTTTAGCTCAAGTTTTACGAAAGAAAAATTAGCGAGAATCGAAAAGCCACTTTTGGCCTGTGTGATGGACGATAGTTTTCATCACACTGTGATTAATAATATTAATAATAAATTTAATATATATGTTTTACAAAAATAACCTATTGTTTCTCAGTAACATTCCTAAAGTACAATGACAACATAGCTTACGTCTAAAGCACTAACTGAATTATTAAGGTCAACTGATTTTAATATCAATAGCGATACAAATAAAAACCTTAATAATTTCTAAGGATTTCTAGGCATTGATGTTTAAGGAAAAGTTTATCTTGTCGTCGCTGTTTTATTCTGGCCTTGTGTTATCGCTTTCAACAATAGCCCCAAACATTGTTTAAGGCCCATGGCAACAATACATTGTTTAAGTGCACTAAATTAATTGAAACATCTGATATCAAATCATCGTGTAATATTAATAGACACAATACACTACTACCTGGTACATGAATAAACGTACTGATGTACTTTTTTATATAATAAGTTCAAAGTTTATTTATTAAAAAAAAACTCCAGCTGATTTTGCCGATCTAGACCGATAGCTGAGCTATTTTCAATACTCACAGCTGATATTGAAAGTGACTATTTTCGATACAGTGTGATGAAAACAAATTGTTTGATGAAATCTAACAATACTAGGAACATGAGAATTACTACAACGTTGCCAAATTTAACTAAGAAAAACATTTTAGCGAGTTAGTTACGAGAATGCGCAGTTAACAGCTAAAATTATAAGTGGCTTTAAAAATAAGGAATTCGTATACGTTGCAAAAAGGAGACTAAGTTAGTTTAGGTTTGGTTTATATATTTTATTTTTTAGGTTGCAACCTAAAAAACTGAACCTAAATTAACTTTCTGTCTCCAGTCACAGTATGTTTTCCGTTTGTAAACATATAAAAGTTGGTAGAACTTGGCAACACTGATTATATTTATCAGTTAATTAAGCAAGATGGCTGAAACCCAGCCGCGTTCAAAAATGATTATCTATTTAGATGGGCTAAATTTTTCAACCTCTCGCCAAAGGAAATTCAGTTTATTCAGTTCGCAAAATTAGAAAAAGAATGGCTAATACAGATCAAAGATATTGAATATTTTAAAAATAACAGTCGTTTTTTATATTGATTGTATTGAAATTGTGTGTTTTCGTTTAAATTAAGATTATGAGTGTTACAAAATAAAGTTTATAGTGATATGTATGTAGAATTGTAAGTAGGGATAAGGTAGATCAAGTTGTGCATTAATTATTAATTTAACACAGAAGGTTTATTTGTATTTTTTAAATATTATTATTGATAACACTTTTCAAAATTAAAGTTTGTTCTTTTCTTTCTTCTGACATAAGAGACAGAAACAATATAATTATGGTAAATCCTAAACAGTTTTATCTTAAGAATTACCTAACTTTCCAGGCTAAAATAAGAGCAAGTGTATCAATTTTATATAAGTTAAGAAGAGCAATTTTATATAGAAACAATTAGGCCTAATTGTAAATTGTCTGTGGTGGTTTTGTTTAGTTGAATTTGCTGTACACTCATAGTTATTGTTAGTGTATGTTATTTTTTTAATGGAAAATAAAAATCAATTTAATTCGCCTGTTCAATTTTTTTTATTTATCTTTTATACGTGTGTTATGAAATTTGTTTCATTCTGTAGAAATTTATGAACACGCTTAACTTTTTGTTGGAACTTTACCGTTCAATAGTCAATTTTGACACGTAATTCACGTCGGCCGTTTCTGCTAGTCAGCCGTAATCAAGTATTCAGGATAATTATCCTTCGTCACTGATTATAAAACTCGTACACATTACAAAAACACACTTTTACGCTCGAGGAGATAAGCACATTGATTATACGTCCAGTAGGTCCACTGT
This sequence comes from Philaenus spumarius, assembly GCA_018207615.1. Classification (NCBI taxonomy): domain Eukaryota; kingdom Metazoa; phylum Arthropoda; class Insecta; order Hemiptera; family Aphrophoridae; genus Philaenus; species Philaenus spumarius. The sequence continues at coordinate 160,062 of JAGFPH010000721.1, forward strand.
TTAAAGCCGGTCTGCACTGTTTTTTAATTTAAATTATAATAGGCCTACTGTAAGCATTTTTCGTTGATTTTTGTTTGTGTTTGAATTTATTTTTGTTAATCTAACCTAAAGAGTTGGTGGTTGGGAATAACTGATTCTAAATTTACTAATTTGGTTGCTGTGCTTTTGTTCCGAATCAGGTGTTTTATCTGTTATAGGGCTTGGAGGCATCTCCAATTTTAAATATTTGTACACTTTAAAATCAAAATTTTGAAAAATCCTGTCTTAGTGTGCGTATATGACTCCATAAGAATATACCTTTAAATATATTTTAAGTTTTTGTTCTAGGCCAACGTTGATTTGTGACAGTCAGTCAGGGCAAATCCGCTTATATGCAGACCTATTGATTAACAAATAAATTGCCTACTTCCGAAAGACAATATTTGATAAAAATAGTGGAATAAAGATTCTTATTAACTTTACAGGAAAATTATTTCGGACTCAAACCCAATTCTACAGTTATTCGACTGTAACAGACTGGCAAACAAACTAGTGCTATTTTTTTCTTTTGAAGTACTGAATCCTATTTACAACATACATCTAAGCCTAAGTAATATATAACAAACACCGTAGCTGAATCAGATATACAAACCCCAAGACTAACCAGTCGCTTGGCGGGTTTCACCAGAGGACGGTTCATCCCGTTCATCTTGTGGTACAACCCACAGGCGTTACACAGGTAGTGTCCTGTACCATCCCTTCGCCAGAGAGGAGTAGAGATCGCTCCGCAGTTGACGCATTCACGTCCTTCTCCGAGCTGGAACTGCATCGCATCGTCTGAAAACAAGAGGAACACCTTGTAGTTACGGATACCCCAATGACCAGGTTTGGGTACATTGCTGTTCATTCAATCCGTTATTAGCGATTTTTACAGGAAAGATGAGCTATTGAATTGTCTCTTATTTTGAGACGTAAGGTTTGGAGTGGTCCACGAGCAAAGATCATGGTCCTTAGAAAAAGTTTTACGTGTGATTGGTATACATTTCGGGCACACGTTGGTTTTCTAAGTCTCTTAGCCGAGTTCGTTAGCCAAAAATCCAACATCCGGAAGCATGTTGTTTGAAAGGAAGTAACAATTTTTAGAATGAAACTTTTGTGTGGTTATATATAAAAAATAAATTTAGGAAGTTATTCTGCACATTTTTTTTAACAAGACATTTGTCAGCTTGGTTCCCCCAAAATCGATCAAAACATAAAATACTATTAAAGCATCCAGTTCAAATCACGTGGGGGTTTAATCACAACTTCTGAAACGAGGCTGCAAGTGGAGGGACAAACTCGCTTGCGAGTTAGCGAGTTTTTCAGCTGTGAGCGGAGCGAAGGCTGTAGGGCAAACAAATTCTGCTAAAATATTTCCTACAAGTAGGCAGCTATTCAGCGCCTTCCTGAATATACGGATTTCCCGCATAGTTGGTTGAAACCCTAAAGATATAAACCTAATTTTGGAAATTCATTCAACTCACGTCAGCTGTTTAGCTGCATGATAGATTTTGTATTACTATTATGGTTAGTTGACCATCTATCAGCTAATATGAGTAGGGTAACGATTTTAATAAGAAATTTTAAAACGCAAACATTTTTTAAAAGAATCCTTTATTTGACAATAATATTTAATTCAATACTGAATTATGGTATAATTTTGGTGAGAATTTCTAGTAGCACTGTATCCATTTTTAAATTTCAGAAAAGGGCGATTAGAATAACGCTTGCTCTAAAAGAAGATTTTTGCGGATAGATATGTAAAGAAATAACGTATCTGCAATCTATGTATATATATTCCATTATCTTGTTTGTTGAAATTAAAAAAAAATTACAATATATAACACAAATAAATATTCGTGGCTATTATAAAAGAAATCAAAATAGTATTTTTGTTATACTCGGAGAACTGAAATACCATGTAAAAGTGTTCTTCATTTGGGAGTAAAACTAATTAACGCCCTTCCACGGTTTTCACTAATACAACAAAATGTAAATAACATTAAACAAATAAAATCAAGGAGTATTTTCTGGAGAAGTCAAATTTTTGCATTGATGATGTTTTATTTTCTGATCAAACATGTTAAGTTAATTGTCGGAAATGTAGTGAATTAAAAATCTAGATTTTTGTTTCATCTGTGTTTATTGTAAATTATTATATATATTAAAATTGGAATTATTTATTCACTATACTTTAAATTTGTTAATGACGTAATATGAAAACCCTCAGTAATAAATTATTCTGTTCACATGGAAATACACATTAAATACAAAAATAAATTAATACATTTTGCTGATGGCTACTTATTTCAATACTAGCTGGTCAAAAATGTCAGCTATAATACTTTACAAAATGTTATCGCATTTATTTATCAATTACATCACACAATATAATAAATTGCTGGTAGTAATGCATACTTAATGTCCATACCTTGCTACAAGATTATCAACTATTTATAGCGAGAATAATTGTAGTCATGTCCAATAAAAGGATGCATTAATGTAGAAGAGTATTAATTTACTACACAGTTACTAACATTGTTTACATTTTGTACATGTATACTATTAATTCATACTAGCTGGTTAGTAAAACATACAATTATTTCTTCGTGGGAGTAATAAGTAAGAGATAAACGTCTGTAATAAAATTATTATTAAAACGTTAACATTTTTAATAATCTTTGAGCTTGACGAGCGAGCAGGAATTATTTAATAATAATAACAATAAAACTTATTTTCTGAAACACATACGTTTAATAATCAAACGCTTTTCGACGACAAATTTGTCATCCTCAGTGATACAAGAGCTACAACTAACAAAGAAGTTGTAACAAATTAGTTATAATTTGTTACTTGTAGCTTATGTATTACTGAGGATGATGTATTACTTTGTGGTTGAAACTCATTTGTATTAAACGTACGAGCGTTAGAAAACTATATTGTTATTATTATTATTATTATTTTTAATTTTTCACTTACGCACTTCCTCAGCAAAGGTTAATTTAATTAAATTACAAGTGGAAAAACATAGACCAAGACCGGGATTCGAACCCGGGACCATTACGATTCCGTCGTAACGCTCTACCGTCTGAGCCACCCTGATCAGTCCAGATATTGGTCGATGTTATCTCACCTGTACAGTTTTACTGCAATTATTGAACTAATAGACTGAATACCTCGTGTATACGACATTGAAAACAATCTTCTTCTTTTTCTGCGGCTTACAGTGGTGTTATTATTTTTAATTTTCCGCTTACACACTTCCACAGCAAGGGTTAATTAATTAAATTATTGTTATTATTCTTAAATAAAACACTTTTATTATTAAACTAGCTGACCCGATCCGGCTTTGCACGGATAGACAAATCAAAGTAAAATGTATATTAAAAAAAATATATATGTATATAAGAAATACATAGTGTAATATATTTATGTATATATATATATATATATATATATATATATATTACACTATGTATTTCTTATGGGGATTTTAATAATTTTTACTCCCAAAACCTCCTAAAGTTTAGATTTTTTTAAAAACCTTCCTTAGCGAGAACCTAGGGCCCTAGAGGAAGCTACATACCAAAATTTATTCAAATCCGTTCGGTTTTCTTTTGTAGTAACTTTCTCCCCCCCCCCCCCAAACCCCCCCTAAAATTTTGAATGTTTTGAAAACCTTTCTTAGCGAGCACCTAGGGCCCTAGAGGAAGCTACATACCAAATTTCATTCTAACCCGTTTGGTAGTTTTGGAGAAATAGTGATTTCGTAACTTTGAACCCCTAAACCCCCCTTAAGATTTCGAATTTTTTGAAACCCTATCTTAGCCATCACCTACCTCTAGAGAAAGCTACTTACCAAATTTAATTTCAATACGTTCAGTAGTTTTAGAGAAATTGTGATTTAGTAACTTTGACCCCCCGCCCAAACCCCCCTAAAATTTCGAACTTTTTGAAAACCTTTCTTAGCGAGCACCCACGGCCTTTTAGAGGAAACTACATACCAAATTTCATTGCAATCCATTCAGTAGTTTTTGAGATTTCGTGATGAGTCAGTGAGTGAGTGGTATTTGGATTTTATATATATATAGATTAAGTATTTTATTTTTTTTAAATTATTCCTTTTATTTTTTTTTTAAGAATTTTGTCAACAATGGAACTGCTGTCACCGTTCGCCATACCTAGATATGTATTTTGTAGTGTTCACTTCATTGTGGTGTATCTTCATTCTTGAGTGGTATTGTTATTAAACTATAAATAAAATGATTGTAAGTAGCCATGTTTTGTGCAATGGGATGGTGAGAATCCGCATGAATATATATATATATTTTTTAAGGGAGGAAAAAAGGACAAAAATCTTTATGACATTGTCCGGGGACTGAAGGTGGTGAGCAGCCTCCTTACCCCGGTAAAAAAAATTCTACCTTCCATTCCATCTTCCCTCCTCTGCGGGACCATCACTGAGATATTACTTCACAGAGGAGAGGATCTGTTTTGCCCTATAGGGTCATCCACCATCCTTTTGACCGGTTGGTCAAACACCAATTGTGCCAAATCTACTGAACCATAATTTTGTTAATATGTTCTCTGATGGTATTAACTCTGCAGTCCTTACTCTTTGCTTCGAGCCATCCTTCTTTCTTCTTGCAACGCAAACTCTCTTCAATGTACCTTGAGATACTATCCCAGTTGCTCTTGGAAAACATCATGTTTATAAATCCGCATGAATAGTAGTAATGGCTATTATGGGTTTTATAATCTGATTATGGAATACATTTCCGAAACGCTACCTTGAAGACGTTAGTAAATACTTAAATTTATAACAGTCACATGGACAAACAAAATTCTTCTTCTATTCAAATAGAGACGTGGTTACAAAAACAATGAGTTTTAAATATTACTCAAATGTATTTGATTGCTTATAAACATGAAAACAAAAATGATGTTATTTTAAATTTCAAAACTTGAAACCATAATAACCACTTTGTTTCAATTTTTTTTGCAAATGCTCTGCTGTATGCCTGCTGCTGTATACATTGGCTTCAGTTAAACAAAAGACCGCCATTATCAACAACTGAAGTGTTTAAATTAATGTGACATTCGCAAAGCGCTAAAACATCTAATGCAATAGCACAAAGCCAGCCTTCTCAAGTTCAATTCATTTACTCGAGTTATACTGCACACCCATAAGCGTTCAAATTTTGTTATATCAATGAACCCTTAAATTATATGTTTCGCACTTTATTAACAATAGAATTTCTTTAAAATTTGTAGCAGTTCCCTTATTGGTGGATACTATAAAATAGGCACATAAGTATTCTTTTTCTGCAAACATGTTCCTTATTATCCACATACATCTTATTTTGTCGTTATTGAATTTAAATTGAATTTCTTATCGATTAATATATTAAACTCACAGTTTCCTCCAAAAGGTAGCACTTCCTCGACAGACACACATTAAAAACAAAAAAACAAACAGGGTATAACCTGTTTGGTGACACCCCACACCAGAGGTCCCTCTCACACACTAACCCTGACTAGACTAATAGGGTTAAAATGTTGTCCGTCCACCGTTTTACATATTGAAGTGGCGCCAGGGCTCAAGTGCTAACCGTACTACAATCTGTCACGATGATATATGTATCTGTGTGTAATTGACCCATCTGTGATCGGTGCACTTTGACGCAACCCAAAACACTCCGAAGACAAATTGTTCGATAGATTTATTATACCATTACAGATCACAGATCTGCCTTCTTTCCAAAATATTGGGTAATACAGTACATCCATGTGTTTTATGGTGGTGTGTTTTGGAACACATAACTATTCTCTCGTGTTTTATGGGATCGTGCATCATGCATCTTTATTTCTAGATAAACACCATGCTCGCTTCGCTCGTACGATAATTGTTTGTGAACAATAATATAGTCTAAATAGCCTATATTTTAGATAGAAGAATTTACCTATATTTAAAAAGAAATAATTTAGTTATGTGACTTATTATTACACACAATAAAAACATGCTCATGGTTTTACTTATTAATAAATAAACAATACATAGTCCTATAATACATATCTAAGTATTTTAAAGAATTATCCAAAACTTTGTACAGACGCCACATTTTTCTACTGGGCTAAAATAATTGAAGTTTTGCTTAATCTGTTGCTATTCGCCGAAACACTTCATGAAACATTCAAAAGTGAATGCACCAAACCTATCATGTATAACTAGCTCTTGAAATTTCCCTCCAGTGCATTTGGCACGGACGAAAATTAAGAAATTGTTACGGTTCTATATCGGGGTCTTTATTTCCTAATTTATATAAATGATATAGCCTATCCTATAAAACCAATTTGGTTTTCGTCGTTATTTGCCGACGGTACAACTGCAGTAGTCAAAGTACCGGGTATCAGTAGAAATAGAAATCTTTAGAACAAAAATTTAGTCGCGGTTTAGAGAAAGTGGTCTTCTTTTATATGTTAACTAGAGAGCACCGACCCTGCTAGCTCGCTAGCCAACCCCCGTGGCGATTCGCGTAGAAACAAATGCAAACATGTTATTTTATAGTACCAGGAGACCGAGCTAAAGCTCGATTATAAGCAGGGCTATGATTTCAATAACTATTATTGCAAATTTCCGTGAACATCGTTTAGGTTAGGCCTATAACATTAAACAACTAAATAAAGGGTATGTTTATTTAGCAGAAGTATTCGTTGCCATGGTAACTATAAATAGATACAACATTAGGCTTACCTCTAATAAAATATACAGTTTAAAAGAAAGCAGATGATTATTGTAATGGCATTGAAAACATTTGCATCAGCTGTGCTTTGTATTTTTTAAAATGGACAAATTTCACTTTTTAATTTAATAAAAAGACGTAGAAAACGAATTTTCCCAGACTGGTGACCATTTTCAATCGATTTCTCGTGGCCAAAAGCCCCATATAAAATCAAAAAATGAAAAATCCTTAGACGGAGATTCCAGATCCATTTAGCAGACAAACAATTATCTCTCGCTTTAGAAGATAAGATAAATAGGTCCTACTATTAAATTCTAATTTGTCTTATTTATTTTAATTAGGATTTAACATAGTGGTTTCTTAATTTTAAATTCCTTAATTTATTAAGTGTTTATTCTCTAGCTTTAAGGAAAGTATAACAATCAACATTTTTACTATATTTTCATTCGTTAGCAGCACGCAATAAAATGTCAATCTATAATAATTTGTTTACGTATGTTGTAATAAATAAATGTACACATTTTCAGCTCACTAATTTTAAGGAAAATCTAACAATTAAATTTATTGGTTTAGGGGTTGTTATCACATTTTCACCCCTTAGCAGCACGCGACAAAATTCACATCTAGTTTACTTTTTCTGTGTATCTTGTAAGAAATACATCTACAAAATTTCAGCTGTTTAGCTTTAAGGAAAGTATAACAATTAATATTTATTGTTTTAGGGTTTGTTTTAACATTAAATCAAAATTAAAATAACCTATCTTACTCAAGGATAGTGTAGCTTTTTATTAGTAAAACTATTTTTCAATAGGTTCAGTATTTCCAGAAATTACCCCCTACATACAAACAAATAAACTAACAAATTTTACCTCTTTGTAATATTATTAATAATAACCCCAAAGATAGGATGGCAAATAATGTTAAATGTTCAAATCAAATAATTTCGTATATTTTTTATATAGCATTTATAATAAAGGTTAAAAGAACCAGCAAGGCTCATGTCTCCACTTTAATAAAAACCTAACCTAAAAGTTAGAAATACAAACAATCGCTTCAAAGTTTGGAATCAGCTGTTAAGGGAAATATTGAAGCAAACAACTTCTGTTATTTTATTCAATTGGTTGCTATCGTAATAAATGTAAATACACGTGTTGGTTCATCAGTATACGCATAACCTAAGTTTTTTTCCGACTAAATTTACAAATATTGAAATATTAAAAATTTTTATCAAAATGAATTACTGTCATTGTTACTCATGGATAGTGTATCTTTTTATTAGTTCACTTGGTTCAGTAGTTCCAGAGATTACCTCCTACATACAAACAAACAAACAAACAAATTTTACCTCTTTATAATATTAGTAGGGTATAGATAAAGCAAAAATCTAATTATTGATCAAGTTTCAAACTGTGTAGATAATCATACATGTGTAAGTATTTAATTTATTGACGAAAACTTAAGCGTGAAATTGTATGAGTCATGACCAATCTGAATGGCAGAATAAGTTGTAGACCTGTTTTTAAACAATTGCGTTCTTCTACTTTGTTGGGGTTCTATATACATCGTGATTAGCAAAATTTTCCTAGCATTTTCTAAACTGATTCCCTTTGCTATCACTATCGGCTAAAAACTAGAAACATAATTTCTTGACAGAATAAACTTCTTTGTATGGCTTTTCAGTAAAAAAAATCGAAAGATCTTAAATGTATATATTCTGTGTAGATATATGCTTAGATTGTTTATTTGCATTCTCAGATGCACGGCACCCCACTCCGGAAAATAGAATTATTCTTACCGTAGGGTGAGTTCCTCTGGAAGCCTGACGCATCGTACGCTCTCCACATCATCGTTGTCTGAGCAGCGTAGAAAGTATTGGCATAGTGAGAAGGCGGGGTTGGTTGTGCGTGATGATGAGCATTGTAGTGATCGTGATAGTGACTCGAGGAACTCTGAGGGTGCCATGGTACTCCTTGTCCCGATACACCGGAGTATTGCATACCTAGACCTCTATAAGGGACGCACATGGATTGCTGGGAATGGTCGTGGAGAGCATCTGCAACAAGAGGCTGTATTAGAAGACTGGCTAGTGAAGAAGTCGTAGAACATGAATAACAATAACGTATCTTAATAACTAAAGTTGTAATGTCCTAGTATACAGAGCCAGAAAACAACTTACAGTGCTATACATAAGGAGTCACCACTCCAAATGGAATTATTTTTAGTAATATATTTTCTAAGTCTTATCGTTTAGCTACTACTCACAATTTCTTTTGACCAACATAATTCTGTAATTTTTGAAATATATAAGCAGGTACCCGCTGCTTCGCTCGCAGATATCAATAAGTGAATGAAAGGAATATCGGGTAAATATTGAACCTTACCTTTTAAAAAAAAAAAACAATTGTAGATCCAGATTTGACCCAAAAACACATAGTGAGTTTCGTCCAAAAATATGCTTCCTGTATAGGCCAACAAACGCGAACAGCCATGCGTCAGTAAGCGCCAAAATGCATGTTTTCCGCCAGCTTGTTACTCATATCTCCCGAACAAACTTGAATATTCTTAAATATTCTTGAATATTGAAACTCTTTCTTAGCGAGCACCTAGGGCCCTAGAGGAGGCTACATAATAAATTTCATTCCAATCCGTTCGGTGTTTTTTTGTAGTACTTTGACCCCCCAAACCTCCCCTAAAATTTTTTGAAACCCTTTCTTAGCGAGCATCTATGGCCCTAGAGGAAGCTACATACCAAATTTCATTCCAATCCGTTCGGTAGGTTTTGATAAATCGTGATGTAGTAACTTTGACCATCTAAAATCCCCCCTAAAATTTCGAATTTTCGGAAACCCTTTCTTAGTGCGCGTCTAGAGCCTATAAAGAGTATTAGTGCCAAATTTCATGTTTGTAGGCCTCGTGGTTTTGGAGAAACTGTGATGAGTCAATGAGTCAATGGTATTTGGCTTTTATAAGTATAGAAGAGTAATATGTGCCGACTTTCATGTCTCTAGCTTCTTAGCAAGCATTCGAATTATTATTTATTTTAAAGGATATTTATCCAATTTCACCCCTTAAACTGAAGTAATCGATAGCAAATAATTTGTCTTTCTTGTATACCATCTAATAATAACATGTACAAATTTACAGCATTGTTGTGATTTTTATGTATTCTGTAGAGGTTATTACCCCATGTTAACACCTTACTCGGTAGTAACTTTAATTCGATTGGTTCGCTTTTTCTATTTAGCATTTATGAAATGTACTTAAGTTCAGCTTTATAGCTTCAAGAGAGTGACAATATCAAACAGTTATTGCTTAGGGGTTGGTATTCCAATTTGCGTCAATTAAACCTAATTAATAAAAAAGTGAATGCTCTTTATTACTGGTATCACATAAAACGATTGTGCGAAGTATCAGCAACCTATTCTCGTTGGAATTAAAAATGCCTAAGAATGCTCATTTATGTTCCTGGTACAGTAGCCCATTTGTTAAAAATATGGGCGACATACACGATTCATTACATTCAGCAATTAATGTTAGGATGGTAGCAATTAATTCAGCACTCGTTAGGATGTGCGCTTCCAATAGTTCCAATAGTACATTTCATCCCTAGAAGTGTATGTTTTGGCTCTAAAAACACTTTAGGTACAAGTTATGAACGATACTCATACTGCACTAGAAACATACGAAAACTTAACAAATTAAATTACACTAATAATCTGTCTAAACGATTTAACTTATGCGCGACAGTGCTGCTATCAGTTGTAAAACAGCTGAACCTTTTGAAGTCACAGCTGTTGCAATTTTAAAGCACAGCAATGCATTGTTTTCGTACAATACTTTTTAGTCCTAGTACTATAAAATGCTTTTAGGTCCTAGGACCAAAAATAAGTCAGCTGGTTATTGAATCAGCTGACTTTTTGAGCAAGTAGAGAATAATTACTACAATAAAAAGTCACTTTACGGACGTAACGCATACATAAAAACATTAGTTTATAATGCAATATGATAAAAATGATTTTATTTAGCAATCTTTATTCCAACGAAATGTTAGCAAGTTGATATGGTGAAATCTAATAAATTAGACTTATCACTTTCTTTTCGTTTGAATTTAATTTGGATTTTGTAATCATACACTATGAATTGCCTGACAAATATGAATCAAGTCATTGAGCAATTTTCTGAACATTGTATTAACTAAGTTTTAGTACAATTTTCTGCCAATCCTAACGTAACACTTTCACTTAAGTTTGTTGACGCGTTTCGGAGTTCCTCCATTATCGAGACCTATTTCAGTACTCTATTACTCTATACTCTAGTACTCTGTTTCAGTATTCAGAGTACTGAAATAGGTCTCGATAATGGAGGAACTCCGAAACGCGTCGACAAACTTAAGTGAAAGTGTTACGTTAGGATTGGCAGAAAATTTTACTAAAACTTACTTCATGGATCCTAGCAGATATAATTTGTATAATAATTGTATTAACTGTCTATGTTTTTCCACAACCTTTGTTCACGTGCCACTTAAGGAGCAACAGTTAATTTACGTGTTGACAAAGCAGAGTTTTCCTGCTTTCTTTTAATCTTTAATAACAGACCTAATTTTATAGTTTACAATTACTTGTTTTACGAATTCCATTTGATCAAATTCAATGTCGTTTTAAACGTCTTAGTGTTGATATTTTACTAATCCACATTTCTTGTACTATTTATTTCACGCAAAAAAAATTTTTTAGAGTCAACGAGAAGGTTTTTAAATGAGGTCACCCTCATCTGCACAATTACCCGGTATCTATTTTCCCATAACAGTACTCTTTTATTTACCAAGTTCCTATTTAAATGTGAGAAGATTTATATGCATATCAATTAAAGAGTTCATGGGCGGTTTGTGTTTAGTAACAACACTGTAGAATGCGGGTACATAGACTTCTTCGAGAATTAAATTAAAGTTATTCTAACTTGGTGCTAGGTACTTAATGTAATACGTGTTCAAGTTGTAAACACTGTTGCCAACTTCAGAATAATTAATAATCTTCTAGATTAATGTAGCCTTTTAAAGGATTACTACAAGTTCTACTCGCGATAAATAGCTGAGCATCTTGTTCTGGGAAAGTTGGGATATGAATTTATTACTTACTTTATCTTCTTCCCATGCTTGAAGTAATCATTGTTGTGTAATTCTTGACAAGAAGTACGAGTATTGATAAAACCATTGTTTAAGTTTTAATTTGTTCATAGACCAATTACACATTGTTTACTTTGTTAAGATAATCATTCCATACAATAGGTAAAGTATTTGGTAAAAGCTAAAATTCACTAATTCTTTCTTCTGATGGTATTTGATTTTTATTTAGGGGTTTATGTTCGCATGTTAGATCCCATACCGCTGCGAAGTGTTGTTTTTGTCGACCTCTTTGACACAATGCAAATAAATTTGTCCTTCTTTTAGTCTATTAAATTAAAAAATACTATAAACAAATTTCTTTTCTAAAATATTTCGTTGTTATTGCACGTTATTCTGCTCACTAGATTGCCTCGTTTTCAGGCAGAAAGATTTGTTTTTAGTTCAAATGTACGCAAAGGCTGCCGACACACGACGAGGAGCTTCATTTTTACTTATACCCAGCACAGAACTGAAATGTTTGGTAAATGGTTCACTGTGACAGCGAACAAATTCATTGCCAGAGAGTTTGAAATGCATCAACGATCATACATACAAGGGTGTTCAGTAAAAGGTTTTGGATTTTTGGTTTTAGGTAATTTCGTGCTTTATGGCAGTGTTTGGATGTTCTTGAATGTGTGTGAGGGTGTGTTAGAGAGTGTAAGTGTGTTTATATTTTTTTCTATATAGTATAATAAATTTACTTTTACTTTCTCACTATACTATTAGTAGGCTATAGAGAAAGTATAGTGATCGCAAACATTTTGAAAACAGCCAGCAAACATCCGGCAAACAAATGAGAAACACGAAAACAACTGGCAAACTGTTTGCAAACAATGTTTCCGCAAACATGTTTGTAAGTGTGGACTAGGCTTAAACTTTGGTTACGTACCTGGTTTGCGAGGAGGAGGACATCATTTAGAAAAGTTGCGGACTCTTAGTCCTCCTCGGACAGAGACATTTGAATATACTGGAATGGATATGAAAGGGGATGGCGATTAAGTTTAGCTCCGCACTGATTAGTGAAAAGACCAACACTCTGAACATAATTTAATGGCTTAGGCCTACTTTATAATGATAATCCAAATATGCCAATTATCAGATTGGTTACATTCTTTTACTAAGGCTTACATAGATCACTTTTAAATTACTCTTATTACTTCATATTTTATATTTCATATACTAACTAGTGTCATATGTATTAAATATATATAGGCCTACTATGTTTACAAACTGTAAATACGTCAGACAAACAACGTAATTGGTAACAGTATTGAAAAAATACTTTATGAATAAGATTTTATTAAATGACTTAATATTTAGTCTTAAGTTATACAACTTTTACTGAATCTGACACTAATTGAAGCAAGCAGAAAGACAGGTACAAGCGTAAAGAGGGACAAAGAGTTCAGCTGTCAATCAGAAAAGGCAACCTCTTTGACAAAATTGGTCGACCTTTCGATGGTCTACCCGTAATCTACGTCCTACATACCTTTACTACATTATATAAAAGTCAGTTGATGTACTTACTTGAAGAAGATGCATCAGTAGAGTAGTTAGGAGCAGTAGCAGCGCTGGCGGCGCTGTGGAACATTTTGGCACTAAGCTAACGTTTTTCGCTGCATGTCAGGATTTCCTGCAACGACAAAAAAAAATAATTTTATTTTTCTTGGAGGTAAATTCAACCGTTATGATTTTATGAAACAAAATAAAAGCATTACGTAGTTATAAAGTACTAGTAGATACCCGTGGCTTCGCTCACAAATATAAATAACAGAATGAACGAAATATTTGATAACTATTGAGCTTTACCATTACACACAATTTAAAAAAAACAGTTTCATTTCAGAGTTCCCTTGTCCAAAAACGTATAGTGAATTTCGTCCAAATCGTACAGCTATGCGCCAGTAAGCGCTAAAAATGGAATTAGTTACTCATAACTCCCAAACGAAAGAAAATATAAAATCGTAGTTTGAGGTGGATTTCACGTCTATCAGTGAATTTTACTTAAAATATTATGTACAAAAATATTTTACCCCATAGACGCAAATAATTTTAATGCAATTATTTTTACATATTTATATATAACTTGTGAGTATAATATGTACCAAGTTTCAGTTCTTCATAGCAAGAGTACCAATTATTATATTTTGTTCTTTACTTGATGCGTTTGACAAAAATGATATTGCACAATCTACACAATATTCAAAATGACATAAATTTCTTTATAGGCTTCTCCCACATTTTAACACTAATAATGCATTGACAAATTTCTAAGGTTAAGTATTCTTTTTAAACTGGTAGACATAGCAATAACAATATTATAAATATAAAAAAACCAATTACAATAAATATTTACGATTTAGTAACAAAATAAAATATTGTGAGGCTAAAATCTAAACATACATTATTCAGACCTACATAACAAAAATTACTCGTTAATCTTAACATTTCTTACTAATAGGAGAATACGAAATTATTTAGAGATAAAACTGGAGCCTGCTGAAGAGATCACCACAAACTGCTCCAAATGTTAAGAGAAGTTGTCCTATTTGAAACCTTAGATTAAAGTAATCGAAATTCAAATGATTTTTCGGCGAAAGTTTACATTGCGAACCTACGCCAGAGGTGCCAAAGTATACGGAAAATGTTCTATTACGTAATTGTAATGTTCAATTCTATTTTTAAACGTCTTAAATAAATGAAAACAGAAAACATGATTAACAAAATTTAAAGTAATTAATTTATGAACGAGAACAAAACACTTTAAACTTGAACTCAATTCACAACTTATTTCACTCAGGAAATAATAAACGCACCTTTTCAATTACATCGAACTGCGTATGCGAAAGTAATAGTCTAGTCAATGCATGACCAAAAGGGGGTGTAGGACATGAAGAAGGGGGAATCATTTGGCTTAGGAAATTTGTTGGGGGTACTTAGGACGTAAACGTACTAAAAGTGCCCGCCCCTACCCCTGAAGCATCATGGCGGCAGGGGTTGGAAAGGTAGCTTTTTCGTGTTTTCGTTTATATCTCGAGTCATACAAAAAATTTGTTCTATTAAAACTTAAAGCTGACACTACTTCCTTTAGTTATGTTTCTGTTAATTTGTATCGCGTCTGTTATAGTTTTCAAGATATTCGCTAACAAAAATCGATAATTTCCGGAAAATTGATTATCGCCTAACGTTTTTTGACTTTTTAAATCATCATCCTTTCTTTTTACAGAAAAGTAAATTCAAAGGAAGTTGTAGAAACTTGTATTTCCTTCAAAAGTATACTTTTACTAATTTTTATCTTCAACAGGTCAAAAGTTACGACAGTTTAAAATGTTCTGCTAAACTTCGTGGTTTTCGGTACTAAAATGTATTTTGGTTATTTTCGTTATTCGTAGCTACCTATAGGAACTTGTATGTGTATTGTTTACTTACACCTAAAGGTTTATATATTCTATATCTTAAGTGTACATTATCAAGTATTATATTGATACATTTTGCAATGTTTATTGATTTTTAAAAATATTTTAAAATTACCAACATATGACTGGCCAGTGAGTTTTTACATTATTATTAATTAAATTGTATATACTAAATAAAACAATTGTAAATACTTTAGTGTAAGAATGAGTGTAAGTGATTTTCGTGAGCCCAAGTGATTTGACAACTGGTTTATTACAAAAATGCTTAGGACTGTCACGGGTAGGGTGGGTGGACTTGGGGTTCCTAGCTGCTTTCCTTTTGTAAAAAGCTGGTCATCGACTGACCTCTTCCCATCAGCAAGGGGAGATAAGTTATTTCCCATTTATGATAAGAAGAGGTTTTGTGCGGGGTGGGGACTTTCTTTTCTCCTTTTCTATTCCATTCAGTTTATTTACAACTTGTGCATAGTAAAGTTGTGTTAAGACTTGCTTAAAAGTTGCAATTGATTTGTATGAAATATTCAGACTTGATTATTGCAGACTTGTATAATGTTTACCTCCTAAGTACCCCCAACAAATTTCTAAAGTCAAATGCTTCCCCCTTCCATGTCCTCCACACTCCCTTCGTTGACTGGTCATAAATAAACAAGATAGCCGGACTCCGCTATTCCTACAACTTAACATCACTTAATAAAATACTTATATAACAAAACAGGATCATTCACAATTTTCACTTTATAAAATTCTATAATACATAAATATTTAATTTTCACCGTACTTTACATCAAACTAAAAACGATAGGCTATTCATCGATGTTCACGATTCGATACATTGAATCAACCCTATGTGTATAACAAAGGCCCAAATGTATTCCTTAAATCGATGTATTTTGAACAGAATAAAAGAGAAAAAAAGCTTGGAGTATAACTTAAAGTCTCTAGTCACAGTGCGTTTCCACTTTATAAACATAATATACTGTATAAGTAGTTACATCAATTAAGTTGATTTGTCTAACAGAAATGCAAGAATAAAAATAAAAATAGCCTGAAGTTTTAACTTATAGTCTTTTGTCACAGTATTTTTACCTGCATTAAACATTCAATAGTAGAATGTGCTTAAGTTGGCAGTTGGCAGGACTACTATATTTAATTAAAAAAAGGTCGTTGTCTGTAAACATATACGCTGAGGGTTGTAAAGTAAATTTACGCCAATTTTTCTTTCTTGTGGCCTATATAATAAGAAGAATATAAATCAAATGTCAGTTCTTTAGTTTGTACGTAAATAGTGGAATTTATATTTATTGCATGGGTAGTCTTCAACTTTTGTATTTAAACCTTGTGTTATAGGACAATATATTTCTTTCCTACTGCATGCTGTTAATCTATCAGGCAGTGCAGCTATTAAACTTGATCAGTCATTAACTAGCTATAGATATGATGACCAGGAGAACTGTAAAAACACTAGAAACATGGCAAGGCAACTTCTACCGGTAGTAATTAATATTACTTAGAATAACTTACGACTTTTTTCAAACTTTTTTATCTAACTATTAGTAAAACATTTCCATTACACGATAAAAGAAAATGTGTAACACTAACAAACAAGGAAAAGTCAACTCTGTACAATCAACGTTAAAAAAATATACATTTTTAAGTAAAAAAATGGTTTATGTTCAGGAAACCAAATACATAAGGACATGATATTGCGTCATCTTTTTAAATGCCACATTGGGATCTCAGAAACTATTGATTTACAGCAAAGTTTAAATGGTTGACTTCAACTTAATAATTGATGTGGGCAATATTATTTTTAACTACGCCATTTTACAATATGGTGGCCAAACTTCTAATTTCTTACAGAAATCCTATTTTTTGGTTATGGATTTTACACGTAATATTAAACTTTTTTTATTCATCGCAATTTTTTATGAACCTAGCCGTTTTCAAGTAAATTGGACTTCTTCGATTTTTTAATGGCTCGATTTTTACTTAAGATTAGAAGCTAAAAATAATTCCCATTTAATAGGTGCTTGAGACGACATATTTTATCAAGTCTCTCCATCAAAATTATATATTGGAAACATAACCTTTGAATGTCCGGTTGAGAGTTATTGGTGGAAAACTTAAAAACTGACTACAGACAATAAAATAAATTGGTTTTGTAAAAATGTATAGCCTATTTGTTTTAATGTACCTTGCTAAAATAAATCATTTCAAGTATTTTGTAAATGAGAATTATTTAGCTTCTACATCAAAGTTGGAGCCTTTCAAAAATCAAAAACTAAACATTTCAAGTCGAATTTACACGATTGGGTTTGCAAAAAAAATGCAAAGTATAAAGAAGCCTTAAAATTGCGTATACAATTCAAAAACGTAATACAAAATAGAGGTTTCTTATTTTTCTAAATGTTTGAAAATGGCTGTCACAGTTTACAAGGCATCAAGTTATTCAAAATAGATAATCCTTTAAAACGAAAGGTTAAACATTTTCTACCTTTATTAGAAACCGAGAAATCCAGTGGTTCCAATATTTTTTTGTCACACTGTAAAGAGTGAATGAAGGGCGAGGGGGTACTTGTATAATTTACATCGTGTTAATTGATAGTCATTTCAACCATCTTTTAAATGCGAAATATTTGTTTCGATCCAACCCCACAATTGGCTGGAGATTTAAAAAATAAAAATGTCAAGTCCAATTTAGGCCTACACGAAAACGGTTAGATTTTAAACAAAAATGCAAAGAATAAAAAGTCCTAAAATTATATGTAACTTGGGGTTTCAGTAAGACATTTGAAGTTAGCCGCCAAATTGGAAAATGGTATTTCTCAAAATTCCGCAAATACATTACAAGTTATAATTTAGAGAATCAGACAATTACGTTTTGGAAATGATAACACAACACATCCTATATAGGTTATGTTTTGAATTAGAACGTTTTATTTATTACATCATTTACCTTGTACATAGGCTAAGTTATTTACTTCCGTTCGGAAGTACCTAAATACTACATGGTTTACACTAATGTCAAATGAATTTGATTAGATTGGGCGTTTTTATTAATAAATACAGTTTGATTAAAGATTAGTATTATTTGACAAGGCATAATTTTAGTATATTTTATTATTGTAACGAAGATTTTATAAGCCATGTTTCGGATTCCATAGTGATGGTGACGTCTGACTGTCAGTTTCGTCATTCAAGTGGCACAACCCCGTATTTTCTTCATTGTACTACCTTTATGATGGAAATTTACAGTATTCTTAGTTTCATAATTACGAAAAATCCCCTTGCTCACTTTTAGTGTTTTGAAAAGAATTTTCATATTTAAACACAAACTTCAAGAATATGTAATCCTCATGCCCTGCTTTTATATTTACAACTACTGTAGCAGTACCCGTTACTTTCTCCACGTGCAATATTGGTCGAAAACACCTGAAATCAAAACTACCAACAAAAACTACAAAACGTTTTTTGCCCTTTTGATCCCTTAATAACGTTGGGGAATAATTGAAATATGAAAATTGTAGAGAATTAAATCTCCAATCTCCGATATGGTCACAGTTTTTCTTAAATCTTACCGTTCAAAAATTACATCTGTTTAAGAAGTCGTTATTCCAAAAGATTTAAGAAAATCGCACACATTTTGTGTTATAACTCCTAAACTATGGAGCCTACGTAATCGGCTCAGTATCCGTTTGAAAGAACTCGATGCTGAATCCAATGAGTATCTCAAATTGAAT
>JAGFPH010000721.1:179149-191424 GCA_018207615.1 Philaenus spumarius
GAGGGCGAAATAGTTATCTTTGGTTACTAATGACGTCACAAGTTTTGAACGAATGGACTTTTCGACTGAGGATTTCTCTGAAGAAATGCTGCGTTTAATAAGTAGACGTTCTCAGTTGATGCCGTCGCAAACAGACAGACAGGATGTTATTATATTTTATGTATAGTTAAACGGTAATTATGTAGATGAGTGAGGCCAGAGGTATTGGGAAATTTTTCTTATATTCTGAAACTAACGTTAAACTGTCTCTAAAACAAAACTAATTTTCATTGAAATTACGTAAAAAAACTATAAAAAATACAGGTTAAGTTTCATCATTTTCGCTTCGTTTTCGCTAAAGAAAATAAACTGAACACTTCACTGACACAAAAACGTAAATAATAAATATACCAAACAAAAAGAACGAAAAATAGATACGAGAAATAAGTAAAAAAGTGTATAACACCAAAACGTGGATTAGTAAAATATAAAAAGTGGTACGTATAAAACGTCATTGAATGCAATGAAATAAATGAAGGACGTAATCTTGACGGCGTTGTTACATTTAACATTACGTCATTCTGTACGAATTAATTTTTGTATAACATAATTACAATCCTTAAAAATATAACCTTACAGTCTCTAGTCTTAGTATTTTTCCAGTTTGTAAACTCACATAAGTTAATAACAACAATCAAGTTGTTTTATATAGCCTATCACATTTGCAACCACTGAAAAGAAAAAATAGCTTATATTATAAACTTAGTCTTTAGTTCCAATATGTTTCCAGTATGTAAACATATGTAACTTGGTGACACTTTTTTATGTTGGTTTTCTAAAAAAAGGCTTTAGCTTATGCTATGTTTTTAGTTTCTAAATACATGTTGGTAATATGTTTAAAGTAAAGTTTCTTTTTACTTTCAAAATATCTAGTAATATTATAGGCCTATTACCTCTGCAAAATGGTTTGCATTTGAATACGTTAATTCTCATATTTGTTTAGGAAAGTTTTGGTTTTGTTATTTGTTCTGTAATACTTATTTTATATTGTTAAATTTGATTTCCCGTTATCAGTTTCTTGACATGTAAAGTAAAAAATGAAGTTTTGGGTCTTTCATCGCCTACATCTGCACTATAATACCATATCATTTATTTTTTAATTTGTTAATTTTGATAAAAAGAAAAGAAAGCGTAAATATCTACGCACCTAGGCTACATTCATAGTCATTAGTACACAAATAGGTTTAAACATAAACTCAACAACATCTCACCCTATACTTTATATAGATTTTTCATTTTGGAAGTAATTTTTTGTGTTTTTGTTTTTATACGACTAACCGTTTACAAGTTGGAGGGGTATAAAGTTTTAAATCACCATAACTGAGTCGAAGATGTTTTTATGGAAAAGTTTTGAACCAATGAACACAAATAAAGCATTGTTTAGACAAACAAATAACTTTTTAAAATCAAGAAATACTGTTTTTGTTAGTTTTGTAAAACTATAATTCAGAGGAGTTATTAGGCAAATCTAAACATTTGTCACACATGTGAAATGAAGTTGGTAAGAGATATTCAATATCATTGTTGTAGATTATGTTTAACTTAACTCCTCTGAGTATAAAAGTTTCCATTAAAAAGAAAAACAGTTTTTAATGGTTTTAAAAGTTCATACTTTTTCAATTAATTTGTATACACAGTCTTCTACTTTCACGAGAAGTTAATATGTTGTAATTATTGTTTTGTTTACAATGGCATTTTATAGTTTTGAAGAACGTGTCATGCTTGAAGTATACTACTGCTTTAGTTGTAAAAATGTCAGTTTTGCTAGAGAAAGATACCAGGAAGCGTACCCAGAGAGAAATTTTCCAGGACGCAAGTTTTAAAAAAAGTCTCAATTAAAGTTTAAGAACATGTAGCTCGTTTGCAAAACCTCGTCAACGAGAAAACAGTGTTGTGACAGAAGTTTATGAAGTGGATGGATTGGCTTATTTTGAAGCTCGCCCCCAAATTTGGCCATAAATTTTGCATAAATTTTAAATAGTCTACTTCACGCTGTTTTAAACTTTATACCACTCCAACTTTTAAACGGTTAGTCGTGTAAAAAACACCAAGAACAAAAAATCTCTTAAAATTACTTGTAAAATCCAAAATTTCCATAAAATGTAGGTGTTCCATAAGGAATTAAGAAATTGGCCACCATATTGGAAATGACTGCAATTTACAAACATTCTAACTACATATTTTTAATGTCTCAAAAAACAAGAAGAGGTTCCCCATTTAAAGTTTGCTGTCAGATTTATAGTTTACAAGATACCAAAGATGGCCCATTTAAAAAGACAAACTGTTATTTTTTAATCTGTAAATTTTGTTAAAAAGCAATGGACGCGATCAGTTTGCATTACCAGATAAATACTAACACACATATATTTCTATTAATATAAGCATATCAGGCATAGGTATGAACATTAATTCCAGAACATTTCGAGTAGTAAATGCATAACTTACCAAGGATATTGCTTACTTTTGTCCATATTTGAAAATTTGTCTAAAGTATAATTATGTGAAAATTGTAATTTATTGAAGTAACAATGTGTTTGCAAATGACATGTAGGTTTTAAATAGACATTACACAGACTGTTCTAGGAAACTATGTAGGTCTATGCGTCATCGGATATTAAGTCTTAGATAAGAATAATGTATTGTTTACGTGCAACAAGGAAATGTAGAAGGGACATGTTTACCCAGACGTTACGTTGTAACGGCCTAAAGTCGTGGCTTTATTAATTATGTACTCTAAAGATGGCGGCCGAGTATTACGTTTTACTATGCGTACTGACGCCACAGATCTATATTGGATCTGTCTAGTGGTAAACTTAAACAATTTTATTTTTAAAGTTACTTCTGTCTGCCAGTATTATTTGTTTCAGGATAGTAAAAGTAAAAAAATAAAAGTAAAAAAAAACAATCAGACACAATATGGTCACTAAACTAATTATGTCTATTTAAACTTTTTCCGTAGTTTTCATTAGGAGGTGAGTGAACCGTACCAATAAAAGTTTTAAAATTAAAATAAATATACAACTAGGAATTTCTCGTAACAAAACACAAGAACAGTTTGTTTAGTAATCTATATATTAAAAAAAAATCCTGCTTTTTATTCACTCACTTTCTACACTTAATACTTAACCGATTTTGATGATTCTTTTTTTATTTAAAAGATAATTTCAAGTTCTAAGTCACTGTGAAGCTGATTTTTACACTTTTGTTTTGGATACATTCCGAGTTTTAAAATTGGATCAGTATGCTACAACTAAATTAATAGGAAATAATTGGTTCTAAACAGCTGATAACCTAATTGAGTTTCAATAATAAATAAGTTATTTACTTTACTTAGCCTAACTGCCAACAGATGATTTAGGTTATGTTATTGTTGATATGTTTTAGGTCTGATTTGTTGCTGTGTATGTTGGTGTGTAATTGAACTATGAATTTTTATTTAAGCTTTTTATTTTTGTCAACCCTGATAATAGATGAAAGTAATATTGTTAAGATACGTGGAGATGGTAATTGAATTGAGAATTTGAATACTTTTAATAAATTAAAAAGGTGAAAAACAAGTTGAATTTTGTTACTTTTTTTATATTTAAAGGCGAAAAACCTGGGTGGTTATCATCGCCAAAAAAATGATGTTTATTACTTTACATCAAAATTGGTCGAATTTCGACCACAGGAGGTACTCGTTTTTATAAAAATACATAATTGATATTTTTTTAATTGGGTAATAAATTACATTTAATATTTTTCCTAGTCAATTTGGTATTATTGTAACCAAACTCGTTTTAAAATTGAAACCCAGCAAAAATTTCAAAATAAAAATAAATGTAAAACTAGTAATGTACATAAAAATTCGAGAACATCTATTTTTTAGTAGATTGTATAGAGATGCATGATAGCTATAACTTTTTTCAAGTTGGGTGATGTTTGTCTGAAGAATTTGGAATTATTGTAACCCAGCTCGTTCAAAAATGGCGACCGGTAAACTTTTTAAATTATAATAACTCTGAAACTAGGAGTTACTGTAGTTTCTTTAATAAATTTATGAAAACACATAATTGCTATGGTTTTTCAAACTTGAACAGGTTTTAAAGATTGTTCAGGGCAAATAAACGTAAATATTCTTTAAATTATTCATTTTATTAGTAATAAAATCAATCTAGTTAAAATTAATATAAGTTTACGTTTTAAATTTCAGCTCAGTCAGTTACTAAATAAGAAAGTTAGTAATTTTAGTAACAGGATGCGAAGCTTTTAACTTTAAAGTAAAGGGTTTAACAAGATTTACTTTCATATTTATTTTGCAGCTGTAAAACTACTAGCATAGCAAATGTTAGCTTTGTGGCATTAACGGTTTATTTAGTTCATGTATATCAATAGTTAAAATGGGAATAGGAAACATCCTCTACATACTCACACATACACATACAACATTCATACAACTGAGAAACTCATTAGGCCTAAATGTAGAATGAATGCGGAAATTCAATTTGAAATTAATTCAATGTTTTCTACTGTTAACAACTGAGTTTTTAAATGTTTTGAAAACTGAAATTGTTATTTTGAATTTCCACTGCTAGTGTCGGGTTATTAACCCTCATAAACACAACAATATTTAAGCAGTTTATCTATCTATTTATAGTGTAGTAATACGTTTTACAAAGCTATCGATTTTCTTTATTTGTTCAATTTTTTTTTTTAAAGGCGAAAAACCTAGGTGGTTATCATTGCCTGGTATTTGTTTAATTAAGAAACGTATTCAAAATTGAGGCTATTAAAGTTTTGAAAAATGGGTAAACGCATTAAACCATTCTATTTAAACATGTCATTTTACCGTGAGTTTTAATCGCAATTATTGAATTTATCAAGATTTCCATCAGCTGGAAAATGTAAGGGAAATTGTTAAGATAAAATTGTAAGTTGAATTAAATTTAAAATAAATATCCAATGATCACTCAATAAGATTATTTATTTTTCATAGTTTCCTTAATCGGCTAAATAAAAAAATAAGTTTCTTCAGTTCTGCATTTGTATTTATTAAAACCACCCTAATTTAAATTCAGAAAATGTAGTAAGATGAAGGAGGAACGAAGCTGTGACACCGGCCAAAAGCACTTCTTTACCTGTATGGAATTATAGTAAAATTTATAAAGCAGAAACAAATAAATGCATTAATAATTCGATTATTCGATTACGCAGTTTGAGTTAAGCGAATTTCAACAATTAAATGTATATGTAATAGGGTTTCAACCAAGTATTTGCAAAATTGGACAACTCACAAAGGCGCTAAATAGTTATTAGTAGATTGTTTGCACTCAGCCTCCTCGCTGCTTCGTCACGCTCGCAGGGAATGAAGTCGAAAGCTACTTAGAAAAACAAAATTTCGACCAAATCGGACGGTATCACATAAATACTTACATATTTATATAATTTTTAATAACACCCCAAAACGTATTTTGGGACCATGATCGGTGCTCATTGGCCACTACCAAATTTTGTCCTATGGAACTTCTTTAATAATAAACAATTGCAGATTAATTACAATAATTATTGTATGTATTGATCCAACAGTAATAAGTATTATCAATATAAATACAGTAAACACTGAAGATATCACCCACGTAATATTTATCCGCAAGTCGTGCGCACCACCTACGACTCAACAAATCCCCCTTAATATATAGACCTATTACAGATAGTATCTATCCCCACAGCTTTCTTCGTTCACTATAAAATCAAGCCAAACTATATCTAAAACCAGTAATTGCAATTTATGACGTCGCCCTGAGTTTAAAACAAAAGCACTTATTTTTTAGCGTAATCTATACCAAAGCGACAAAAACACAAATGCGTAGCTCTCGGACAGGTCGGATAAAAGTAATTAGCATTTCCAATTAGCGTAATCCATGTTAGCGTTAATGCATCTTCCATCTTTAGGTCGGATAATTAAAGGGTTTTATCTGCGCTCGGACGTTAGAATATTTTAACGTATTCACAAACAGATGCGAGATGTTTTATCGGAGAGGAAAGAATTCAGGAAATACAAGGAGAACGGTTATCTGATTGATTTATAGGCGATGGGCTGTTATGATTGGCCGAACGGGAGGAAAATGGCGGAAGATTGGTTATTAAAATGGAATCGTTAAGGTATTTTTGATTTCTATTTCGGGTTGTGCTGCTTTCTCTGGATCTTCAAAATGAGTTATATAGATGGAAAGTATATTACAAATTATTTCACGATCCCGCTCATATAATTATACTTTTATAACTTTCAAATTCGTGTCAGTGATCATGATTTATTCAAATGAGGAAATATATTTTACAGTAGTAAAATAATTCATTATGTTCTTGGAGCACTGATGGAAACTTAAGAAATTAAATAATCATATATATACAGTCACAAAGGTTTAAATAATAATAATAAAGTTACTTATTAATGTGCATTACGATAAGTTTACTAAGAAGTAGTTGTAAAAATTTGTGTGCTGCTTTTAGTAAAAATCAAAAGTTTTAAATATTTTTTAAAAATTTCTTAACATTGTCACTGACAACCTATTTTTTTAATGATTGTTATGTAACTTTTATTTGGATCCAAACCCCTTTTTAAAATCGGTTTAGTAGTATTTAAGTTAGTTATAACCATTTTTGTACTGGTTTTTAAAGAAACTAATAATTCCTAAATTTTGTATTTGCGTATTTTACTTAATTTCTTAAAAGTTTCAGTAACAACCTATTTTGGTTATACAAAATTTGCTGCATGACATAAGTTCTATTTTAATCCGGATTCTTTTTAAAATTGCTTAAGCAGTTTCTAAACTATACAATTTGTGTGTAAAAATCTTTTAAAAATTTTTCAACATATTTGACGTGATTTCATAAACATTTCAGTAACAACATATTTTAATTTAACTACAAATTTATTTAACCCACCTAATTCATTTTGTTTCTGAAAACAAGTTAACAAAACTTTATATATCTTGTGTTGCATAACAGGACACATTTGTTGGCTTATCTGACCCTCTATGATTTTGGGAGGCTTAGGGGGGTAAGGAGGGCTAACAATTTAAAATATAAAGGCAGGTCATATAATACACCATTGAAAAGCTTATTAAAAGAGAAACACAATGGCTCAAACTAGAGCTTAATATCTTACTTCGTTTCAAAGTTTTGGAAAATAACATACAATTTACTTATTCCTAATATCAACAAATTATTTAATAAAATGCTTTGATGTTATGATCCAGAAATTTGATTGTCCATTACTTTAAAACGAAGCAAGATACTAAGCTCTGATTTGCGCCATTCTCTTTTAATAAGCTTTTCAATGGTGTATTACATTACTTATCTTTATATTTGAAATTTTTAACCCCCCTACACTCCCTTCAAGCCCCAAAATTAATAAAGGTTCAGATATGTTAAAAAAATGTGTCCTGTTATGCAACACAAAATATATACAAAGTTTTGTTAACTTATTTTCAGTAACAAAAATAAATGAAGGTACTTTATGAACACTCTGTATATTTTACGTAATTTCTTAAAACTAAATTTAACTACCTCAATTTTCTTTAGAGGATGTTTTTTTGGGAAACTTACCACCTCTGTTATTTAAACGTAAAGAGATATGAAAAATCTAATCTCGGGAGGGAGACCTTAGAAAACCTATTTACAAATTCCCAAACAACTCCCCTTCCTACCACCCCATCTCAAAATTTGTAATGGACTCATTTGTCTTATGATAAATCAAATAAAAGCCCTTTTAAAACCATGAGTTTTTGTGGTAAGAAAATAAAAATCATCTTATGCGTTAGTCTGCTACGCTCAAAAATGTTATTTTGTAATATATTTTTATTATTTTACATTACAGTATTTAAAAGACGTAAAGATTTTGCGTATCTCTTGTATAAGTGTCTTATATATGCCTATATTGTAATTCATAATTTGCTGGATGATATACTTTTAATTTCGATCCGAAAACTTTTTGAAATCAGTTTAACAGTTTTCAAATCATAAACATTTTTGTGTAAAATCTTTCTTCATCATATTTTACGTAATTCATAAAAATAATGAAATAACATAATTCAGTGACAACATATTTTTATTTTTTTACAAAGTTATGCAAAATAATGTTTTATAGGACACTTTCACAAGTCGAAGAAATAAAATAATATCGATAAACACAAAACTAAATTTCGTTTATGTAGACCTACCTGTGAATTAAAATTTGTTTTTTTGGTATTATACTCACAAAAAAAAACTTTTGCAGTTAAGATGTTGAACCGAAAATTCATCAAAATGAAATAAGGCATTGTTATACAGCTTGCTATCTCTCATATTATATTTCGTAACAGTAGGCCTACTGAAAAATATTTTAACCAGGCCTATTATGTATATTATTAATAGACTAACAGAATAGCGAAAGTGTTCTTTCGACAAATCCAATCGTACAATTCGCACAGCAAATTTCCAACAAAGGATTGAATGCGGCAGAGCTAAGTAATGTAAAGCAAAGCAAAGTAAGTGCTGGCCAGTTGCCAAAACACGCTGCGGCGACTGCTTGTCTAATTGATCTGGAAATGTATTTATTGTGCTTTGCTCTCAGTCAGTGCTGCCAACTGTTTGTACCATATGGTGAGAAGGTACAAGCCTGATTGGGCCAAGGGAATTTAGTCATTAAGGAACTAAGTAGAGCTATAACTGTGTAGTATTTAGTACAGTTCCTGAGTTAGAGAGATTCTTTGAAGGCAATCATTGCAAACACAGTTTAACCATGTAGGATTACAAACCCAATATTTCTTGTGTTTTAGATACACCTGAAAATTACAGTATAATTTTGTAGTATTTCATAACATGGGAATTAAGTATTGTTAGCGCCTTCATTCAATCTTCTGTATGCTTATCAGAGTTATTATTTCTCCGTCCCCTGCTCGCTTCGCTCACCAACCTCCTCGACGACTCGCGGGGAAACAGATTACAGTATTGTATAATCTGATATTTTCACCAAAATTACGATTGATTAGGACAGAGGCACTTGGTGTAGGGTGGTAGAGGTGGGGTATTCTAGATTCCGACGCATGCGCCGTAGAGCCACGTTTTTGTGTGAATTACAGGACTTTTATATAAAATACGGCGATATAAACTTAACCTAAAAATGCTGTTTATAAAAAATGTACCTGTTCTAAATTTTCCAAGTAGATATGGTAATAAATTTAAACGCTTTCAAGATATGTGTGTTGGTCCAGCATAGGCCTATCTAAAATTGTGTTAAACTTCTGATCCAAATAGCTGTTTTATTAGCGAATTTCCATAGGAAAAATGAGCTATTGCAGTGGCCCTTATGGTAAGACCCAAGGTCGTTAGTAGCAAATGAGCACCGATCATGGTCCCCAAAACACCTTTTTGGGGTGTCATTAAAAATCATAGATATATATGTATATGTGTTCGCATTCTAGCGGCCGCATTTTAAGTCTGATTTGGATCAAATTTGGTACACATATTGGTTGTCTACGTCGCTCGGACGAGTTCGTTAGCCAAAAACATCCAACAATCGGAAGCACGTTTTTTGGCCGGAAGTAACTATTTGTTGAGATTTTTCCTACGAGAATGAATTTGTTTTGAGTTTTGTTCTACAAATATAAATGTAGGATATTATTCTGCACATTTTGGTTTTTTACGCGACCTTATAGCTCGCTTGGTTCCTCCAAAATCGATCAAAACGTAAAATACCATAGAAGTACCTGGTTCAAAGCCATATGGTGGATTCTACCACGGGGTTGGCGTGCGAAGCTCGCAATGCTTTGTTTGTTGAAGATACTCCCAATACGGGGATTTGGCATTCGAAGCACGCAATGCATTGTGTATTGAAGATACTTCTAATATGCGGAATGGCGTGCTAACCATTTTGCAGCTATTCAGCACCGTCGTGAATAGACCTATTTCCCAAATTGTTGGTTGAAACCCTAAAACATAGGCCTATAAAATTAATTTTTGAAATTTGCTCAACTCACGTCAGCGGTTCAGCTGCGTGGTCGAATTATTTATAATATGTAACAAGAGATGTTTGAATTATAATAGGCCTACAGTAAGCCTTTTTAGTTGACTTTTGTTTGTGTTTGCTTTTATTTTGACAACCTAACTTAAAAAAGCTGACGGTTGAGAATATTAATAAACTGATTCTAAATTTGCTAAGTTGGTTGTTACGACAATGAATGCATTTACATTCAAAAAACATTTTTGTTTAGCTTCTGATCCAAATTAACTGTTTCAACTGTTATAGTGTTGGGAGTGATCCCTCATATTTTCATCATTTTTACGCATCAAAATCAAAATTTTGCAAAATCCTTTCTTAGTGTGCGTCTATGACCCCATAAAAATATACCTTTGAATTTTTGTAATTTTATCTGTTGATTCTACGTCAGTCAGGACAAAGCCTCTTATACTTATAGAGTTTAAATGCATAAACTGCAGTTGCTGACTTAAAAATCACGAAATTAGTTTCGCAAGAATTCATCACACGGCGAAATCAAAGTGACTGATAGTTTCTTATGTTAAGGTGGTTCGATTTTATGAAAATAGTATTGATTTTGCAAAAGCTAGTTTAAACATATAAAAATTATTTAGACTTCATTTTCTGTAGTAAATTGCAGATAAGGGTGACTATCAATTCGAATGGAAAGAAACAAAACTAGAGGCTACTTTTTCCTTTAAATATAATGAAACTATACATTTCACTGGCAGCGGCAAATCGCATATTAACAATTTTATTTAATACAGGCATATAAAAATAAACAACAAATAAAAGTTGAATAGGCGAATAACATGACAAACTATCAGGCATTTGCTGAGATGGTGGATACCAAGATCTTGGGAGGATACCACAGCGTTGACGGATTTTTAGGAAAGTAAGAAGTGCTATCAACTTAAATATATTTTCAGACTGAGAACATAATGTGATTGGAGAGTTTATGTTCAGTTAATATTCGTGTCCCTTCTTTTGGATTACATCAAATTAATGTCGTTTTATTGGGACTGTACCAGTGCGGAACCGTAATAATTATTAGACGTCCGTCGATTACGATCAATAAAGATGTTTCACGTACGTTTTCTATAATTTTATGTCTTACCTATATTTTGATTTCGATCATTATTATTTACGTTTTTGGTGTCAGTGAAGTGTAAAGTTTCTTTCCTTTAGTGCACACAACAACAAAAATGTCCGAATTAAACCAAAATTTTATGCATATATAGGCATAACCAGGACGACCATATGGGGAGTTATAACATCCGGGGGGGGGGAGGGGGATTATGGAATTTTTTTTAAATTATGGTGCAAAATAAGACGTTTTAGATTTTCCAAAAGTACTTTAAAATGACATAGATATGTAGGCTATAATTTTCCTCTTCTAATTGTGATTCAGGCCTATTTTAGAATAATTTAGAATAGCAACCATGACTCATCCCCCGCCAAATCTTTCCGTGCGCTGCCTCTAACCCCGTAGGCTTGGAACACACACAGCGTTTTTTTTTGTCGGCTGCGGATTAGTTACCATTGCCGCTCATAAAATTTAAAGTGTGCACAAAGGGCGGTAAAATTTTCCACGCCGTCTATAAGCTCATCTAGATTCATTAAACTGAAGTGTCTAGTTCATCAATTACGAAGTGTGTTATATGTTATTTCTTTTAATGTTTTATTGATATGAACAGAGAGCAACTCTCGCTTCATTGTTATTCCGTCGCCGATTGAAAAGGAAGACAAAAATATACTTATTTGAGTTTATCCAATCAATAAATAAAAGAAGAGAAAACTGCAGAGCATTCTACACTGTGTTTCCTGATTTGAGGAACTAGAAGAAACGTTTTTCAATTATTTAAGAATGTCGGTTTCGTCATTTGACGAACTACACACGCGGCTGAAGGATACTATAAAACATATACTAAAATAAGGATATTTGGCGTGCATTTGGCCACGTTCGCCACTGCTTCGGCAGAGAAGGTGGAAAATCCGTCGATTGTAGTGGCAGCGAGCGAGCGGCTGCACAGCTACCGTCAGAGGTAAATAAAGCGATCTTTTATTTTTCCGACAAATGTGTATGCTCTAATAAATTCGATCAAAGATAATGTCAGCAATATTTTGATAATTTATTGTAGCTTGACATTTGCATAGGTGTTGAAAACAAATTTTAATTTAAACAAAGAGCGAAATATTTTTTACAATGGGGGTGGGGTTATAACAACCAAATCCCCCC
>JAGFPH010000721.1:191434-256081 GCA_018207615.1 Philaenus spumarius
TATTCGAGAACAATTTTTCTTTTGTCTCTGATTTTAAGGTTTTTATTATTTTAATACAAAAATTAAACCACATAAAAATTGTTAACTTCTGATAAAAGTATTTCGTTCTTATCACAGGTGAGATAACGTTACCTTAACAACAGGAAGTGACTGTGCTATCTACCAATATACGGGCAGTATAGGCATTATCTATAATATAATTATATTCTTATCATTATGGTGGTTATTCCTATGTCTACATTATCAGTTTCCTTGTCACCATTTGTCATATGATAAAGACAGGTGCTTTTTGTTAACTATCGCCAGCGAACTCTATCGGTAGTAACGAAAACTTTATGCAACGATACGAGATAGGTAGCCTAAGTAAGTCTACCTTGAAAGAATATATATTGTTTTAGGAACAATTGAAATGAGTCATAACGCAATTAAGCTTATAATGAGGTATAGAGGGCAGAATTTACATTTATAATTTTGCTGTTTTGGTGCCTTTTGATTTTGTAAATCTTTAGTAACAAAAACCGATTATATGCTATTAATAACTTACCTATCAGAATTTACTTGCAATTTTTATTTTTTTGCTAATAGTCTACTATAGACTACAAGGTGTTTCCAAAATGTAAACTAATAATTCACCTACATGTTTATTATTAAGTTCTAATAATGGCCAGTCTAGCCGCCATTTTGTATTTTTTCCAAATAATTTTTACCTTAGATCAGCTTAACCGATTGTTTTCAAATTTTCAACAATTTGCCCTTAACTACAACAATACCTAATTAATGTAAAATAATCAATAATGCGTTTCAAATTGGCGGCCATTTAAAACTTGTTGAGACAACCACCTAGGTTTTTCGCCTTTAAAAATTAAAAAAAAATTTGTTGATAGCCTACAATAACTAAAACACGGTGAACATTTATTAAACATCTCAAGAAATCTCAGTAAGTTCATCTACTAACTGTGTTTTTTAAATGTAATGCACTTGAAGTGATAATTTCTATTGGCCCGTTGGGCACTTTCGCTTGACTATGTTTCTGAAATCTCGCGTCACGCAAACTTTTTTGCGTAGACACAAGTCAGAGCGTGAAGAGGGAATAGGCAATACACAGTATTATATAGACAAGTAAGCGCGCGAAGAGAGAATAGACGATTCATAGTATATAATAATACGTTATTATAATTATTATAGTATTAATATATTATAATAATATTATAGCCTACTATAATAAGTATGCGAAAAATAATGACCATTATAATGTAAGCATTATTTACTTAGTGACTAATGATTTTGAGTGAGGTATTAGTGTATGCACTCTACATAGATTTCTAAGAATAATTCAAAATGTAAGGGATAATTATAATAATAATTAATATAATTATTTTATTTGTGCGTTTTAAGTTTTAAGTTTTGAAGATTGATTTTTGTCTAACTGAAGTAAGTTTAGACAAAATTTTACATTTTATACATTTTGATAAAGTAACATTTTACATTGTTTTATTTTACTGTAACTTTTATTACTCACTTAAATATAAAATGTAGCTTCATATTACATATGGAGGTCATACACGTTAATGAAGTATCTATTCCTCACAGAGTAGTTTCTTCTAAGCCAGATGGCCAATGCTTATTCTACTCTTTGGCTTTAATTGTACATGACACGAATCACTGTGGTTTAGATGAGGACCAGGGTTGTTAGTCATGTTTCAAACAATTAGCGCAGGTTCAAACCATATAGGCCTACTTTAAGAGTAACAGGAGATATTTATTCAACAAAAAAGAATATATCGCGGATATGAGCAAACCGGTATCTTTTGGAACCTTTTGTATAATTCAAGCAGCATCCGAAATATTTTTTATGAATTTCAGGTGTGCAGAGATGGTTATTTTGTTGTGGGAGAGTTTTGCCGAACCGATTGAGGGAGTAGGGAGGCTAAGGTTTACTGGGGAATTGACGAGAGGCCACTTTGATGTTCTCATTCCTCTCACACTTTCTTTACCTGACAACTCAATGGATATTAGCAATGAATACAGGGATAGTTTTCTGTATTCATTGATATTAGTGTGGAGGAAATACAGTCAGCTTCCCAATCCCAGGTTTCAGACGATGGTCTCCAAATTTCTCAACTTCCAACCCTATCAGAAAAGTGTACATCATCATCTGATGCAGTTTGGTCGCATTAAGAACAAATATCAAAAAACGAGGAAAAAAAAGACGAAAGCTTTTCCTAATACAAATCTCGTAAAAGCACATAGGCAAGCGGTAAAAAAACCACTGTCTCAAAATACACACAGAATCAGCTAAAATACTTGATGTAACATTTGCTGTAGGTAACCATATTATTGCAATAGCGAACATTGTCCTGTCAGCTAATGGTATATATAGACAGTAAGCGCTGACATTATTATAATATATAGACATTATTATAATAATTATCCCTTACATATTGAATTATTCTTAGAATTCTATGTAGAACGCATACACTAATAACCTCACTCAAAATCATTAGTCACTAAAGAAATAATGCTTACATTATAATCACTTTTTTCGCATACTTATTATAATTATAATATTATTACATAATAATATTATAATTATAATAATATTACTATATTATACCTAATATTATAATTATTATATTATATAATTATTATATTATAATATTATAATTATGCAATTTCTAAATATGATATAATATTTTTTGACAATATATTGACTTGTGTAATTTATTGACCTTAATTCTCCTCAAATATTAATAATGATAAAAATATAAATCGGTCATAGACGTTATCACTTCTAACGTGTGGTCTTAAGCACATCCAATGTTTTTTTTTTTGTGTGTCTTTTAACTAAAGGTTTTGACAACCTCCAATCAAGGAAGGATTTTCTGATGATGGCATAGACATCCCGAAACGAGTTAAAATAGGAAACAAAATAGGTAACTGATGAAAAAATAAAAGGTATTGTACTTTATTATATTCTTGTTCACAGAAATGTCTTTTTATATTATAAAATCCTTTTTTTTAACTGGGTACAAAGTGAGGTGTTTTCTTTAAAATAGGATAACTTTGTTCAAAAATATATAAAACAGGCCTAAGTTTGTACTCAATTTAAGTTCTGTAAACTTATTAGTTTTATTTATGGCACCTCTTCTTGTTTTTAACATAAGTAATATAGACACTACAAAGTTTCCCTAATAGTTGGTACGAAAGTTAGGCATAGACCATGGTGAAACTTGTGTTAAATTAAATAGTGTAAGCGAAGCGAGTGCCTCTCCTAGTTGCTTGAATAAAGTTGCATAATTAAAACCAATCTATAAACGGACACGGTTTCAACCAATCTCGGTAATCTAGTATATGTAGTAGGTCGATTTATGAATTCTTACATAAAAACCTTTCTACAATTTACTCTATAAAATTTTATAGGTTAAGAGAAGTTATTTTATTACATTAGGTTGCCTTGGCAACTCTCAGCATAACACAAACATACGATCCATAAGCCTATAGGAATGTTATGTTTATTTTCAACTGTATTAAAACTGTTGCTATAAAAAGGTATTTAAGTAGAAACTGTAATCTTGGAATAAACACATTTCCTATTCGCAAACACTTGCGCAATTTAATGCAAGGGGTTAACGTAGGCTATTTAAGAATATGTAAATATAGTAAGTTGTAGAGGGGAATTTTAATTTACAAATTTAATACTACTCAAAGGGGTAAACTATGTTTTTTTTTCAAAAGACCTTTCTAGAGTTTAACCAAGGTTAAACATTAATGGTTAATGTGAAAAATGAATAGGTAGTTGTATATTTGGAACGGAATCGACAGAGAACGGCTAAAAATATAAAGCTGTGTTTGAGCCATTAGACGCACCATTTCTTCCGAGGAGAAATCCACATTCGAAAAGTAAATTTTTGTGACGTCATTAGAGCCAAGACGACTATTTCGCCCTCTTTTTGGCACGTTTTGTTTATAACTTTAGACTGGTAGCACTTATATTCAATTTGAGATACCCATTGGATTCACATCGCCGAGTTCTTTCAAATGACCTGAGTTGAGTTGAGTCTGTAGGTTGCACAGTTCAGGATTTACAACACAAGAAGTGTGAGTTTTTCTTAAACTTTTGGTTTACAGATATTTAAACAACTGTAGTTTTTCAACACTACGTTTTAAGGAAAACAGAGACCACCTTGGTGATTTTAAATTTATTCTCGAGAGTTTTTATATTTTACATTTTTTTCTCCAAAGCGGTTAAGGGGTCAAAATTTCAAAAACGTTTGATCATTTTGCTTTCAAGTATTTTCGGCTGTTAAATACGCGTGGACTAAGTCGTGGGTACAGCTGTAGTTATCTATATACAGTATAAAAATACAAATACCAGTCACTCACTGACTCATCACGAAATCTCAAAAACTACAGAACCGATTGCAATGAAATTTGGTATGTAGCTTCCTCTAGGGCCGTGGGTGCTTGCTAAGAAAGGTTTTCAAAAAATTCGGAATTTTAGGGAGGGGTTGGGGGGGTCTAAAGTTACTAAAAAAACCACCGAACGGATTGGAATGAAATTTGGTATGTAGCTTCCTCTAGGTACTCTAGCTCTTCCTTTAGATGCTCTTTAAGAAAGGTTTTTTTAAAAAATTCGAAATTTTAGGGGGGTTCGGGGCGATCAAAATTACTAAAAATCCCCATAAGAAATACATAGTACATTATATTTATTTAATTTTTTTTGTAATGTACATGTAACTTTAATTTGTCCATCCGTACAAAGCCGGATCGGGCCAGCTAGTAGTCTATAGGGTATATGAATAGCCCTGCTAAGGTACGATAGGCTATATCAGCGTAGGGATAGCCGCATTATTTTGTATTCATTAGTTTGATTTTATTTTTAATAATAATAATAAAGAATTTATTCCTTGCGTATATAACATAGGCTACTTAATATCACACTACACAATGCACAACCATACATAAAAAGAACTAAAAATACATCTCGATAATAATATAATTTTTCACTTATAACGAAACACAATAATATATAAAAAGAAAATTGTTTTATGTAAAAATTTTGTTCTACACTTTAATTGTGAAAACTTTAAAAACTTAAGGAATATTAGGTAACCCTGTTGGCAATGCCAGTTTTTGGGTTTACCAACACGAATTTCAAAAAATGTATTTGTAGAACATGATGTCAATGCTACCACCATTATTTATATTAATATAGGCCTATACAATTTTGTGATCTCAGCTAAGGCCTGTAACTACCTCCAACTAAGCAAAACAGCGAAGAAAAACAATCATTTTGCACCTAAACAGGCGCACAAAAAGATCTTCAATATTTTCAAATTCAAGAAGCCAGATATTTAACTTTTTTTAAAAGGGTTTAAGCCCATAAATTGATTTTATATTAGTTGGCAAATTATTAAAGAATTTAGGTGCCTGGTATATGAAACATTTGTGAAACATAGTTTGGCTTTGGGTAATATACAATACCTCTCCCTACGCGTATTCTGTATAATATTAGATTTCGGCATATATCTATTTTTCCTTTTATAGCCGCAGAGGATGACATACTCATATAACCTTCGCAAAGATAAAACATAGGCTACTATAACCAATTTTAATTGATAAGACGTCATTTTATTCCATTGATTAGTTTATGAGTGGAGGTTAAAATTCCTGTTCGTCCTAATACTTATTAATGCATCATTAGGCCTACATACAAAATTAGATTAGGGACTGGTATTCGCAAATAATCGTGCAAAGTCAGTTATTTTTGCAACTCAGATCATTTTGAAATATTATTTCGTTTCTTTATATAGGCCTAGGCCTATAGGCTACAATACAAAGAACGATCAGTACAAGTCTAAGTATCTTTCCAATTACTCCATTTGTTAATAGGCTACATTGGATTAAAAACCGGTTGTAAATTTTAGTTTACACCTTAGGGGATTTTTAATTTTGTAGTAAATCCTAAACCCGAGCGAGGACGGTCACAACAGCCAGTAGACCCTACATATATAACACGATCTTTAATTTATCTTTATTTTCTTCCTAGAAACTAATCGGAGTTTTCATTGGCGTTTAAATATAAGCCTATACTATGCAGACCAACGGTAGGCCATTAAAGAAAGTGCGAAAGGTTATGGGCTAATAAAATGCTTACAACGGCTATAAACTACTACTTCCATTTGAAACGCTTGTGTGATGAACCGTATCATTTTCGAACTCATTAGGGACAATTATTTAAAAAAATTATATACAAAAGATCAATTTAAGAAAATTATAAATTATTTCTAACGTCAGTTTAAGGTTTAAAAACTATGTAATGTAATAATTTTGATTTATTCACTTTAAATTAATAAATTTTGTTGACTTTAAGTTATAAACAAAATTGTTTTGCACAATAATTACACAAATTACAAACTAATATCTAACATCTGAATTTGTAAAAAAAAATAGGTAATAATTAGCCGCCTATGCCTGATTATGATTTGCCATCATTATTGTAATTAAAATATATTTTTGTTAGAAAGAAGCAAGAGATAAGCTTCTCTTGTAACCCAGACCATTTGAATTTATGTTTACACAATTAGCGGCTTAGCTCACAGGCACGAATAAACGAATGAAAGAAATATCGGCTAAATATTGATTGTTTCAGTGGTCCAAAAACGTAGTGAGTGTCGTCCAAATCAATCTTTGTTTCCCATTTATGCTTACATTTATATGATTAGCAATGTGCCAGTAAGCAAAAAAACACGACTTCTTTAAGTTTTTTAAGGTACATTTCACGTCTATGAATAAATTTTACCCAACAAATAGTCTACAAACAATATTTCATAACTTCGCAAATAATCGAAATGCAAATTTCTTTCTGTTCTAGTCGTCTATATAACATAAGAGAAAATTTAAGAGGTTTAGCTTCATAGCCCGTTTCCGGTTTCTAGAACGTTCAGGAACAGGAAGTTCATTCGATGGTCCATAACCGTCTAGAACATTCTAAAACTTTCCGGAAGATTCTATAACATTCTGGAAGTTCTAGGACTTTCGGCACATTTTTTCCAATCTCGGCCACTTCGGCACTCAGCTGCTTCACCGACTTTCAAGTTTCAATAATAAGTAGATTGGTGCGATGCGATCTTTTAACACCCATACCTCTCCGAACCACCCCCTCCAGTTCCAAACCGAAACCTTCTTCATGGATGGAGGATGGAGAGCTACCATACCATATAACCCAATGTAACTGCGAGGGTAGGTTGCGGAGTTATAGCGGCACAAATGACAAACATCACTTTCATTTATTATTTTTATTGTTTAAAGAACGCCATACAAATAAATCGTTAAAGATTTACACTACATCAAGAAAAGTGTTCTCTTAATAAATTCAAATAGGCACACACAATTTTACTCAACATTTTAACAATGAAGAAACATTAATGGTATCTGGTTTTATTGCTTAAGATTTTATGGTTTGGAACGGTGACATTAAATATGCAATTATGGTAATTTCGTTTCACAATTCTCGAACAAAATAAGATCTCAGCTTGGATAAAAGAACCTCGAACATAGTGAAATAGCATTACATAGGCTGCAATATAATTCTACTTAATGAAACTGGAATATGATGTGGCCCAATCTGATTTTAAGTATTATTACTACTAACTTATCATTATAAACAGAAGCTGTCCAAGGCATGGGAGATGTGGGCCACCATAGATGGGAAATAGTAGGCTTGCAGTTGAAACCTTTCCTCAGGATTCTGTTTTTGGACCTTTCTTGTTTTTAATTTTTATAACGTTTCACAATAACATTAACATTCCATTTTTTCTGTTTAGTATCAGGATGGCACAACCGTGCTTAGTTCACAAAAAAGTAGGCCTACTTGTAAATATTTGTGCTTGGATTAAAAACCCTACGCTGCTTACAAAACCCTGGTTATTTCTAAATAATCTACGCAAAATGAAAAAAAGACAAAACATATATGATATTTTGTTTAACCACAATTTATTAAAAAATGAAATAGTCAGACTAGTGAAATTATTAGTTATTCATTTAGACAGTA
Source organism: Philaenus spumarius (assembly GCA_018207615.1). Taxonomy (NCBI): domain Eukaryota; kingdom Metazoa; phylum Arthropoda; class Insecta; order Hemiptera; family Aphrophoridae; genus Philaenus; species Philaenus spumarius. Next base: position 199,488 of record JAGFPH010000721.1, read on the forward strand.
GGCCCTAAAGACAGTAGGTTCTTCCTTGGGAGTCTGAAGAATCAAACTATCTCGGGTAATTTATCTTTTCAGAAAATTTAAGCATTTAGCTCTGATGTGCTCCTTATCACATATTATATGGTCTATTTGATTCAGTGTTAATCTATGGTGTATGAAGGAAATTGAGTAGGCCCCTACTTCAGTTAGAGTCATTATACCCCTATGACTTTGCCTTATATTTTTGTAATTTAATAAATGTCAGACAAAACATGTTACAAATTGAATAACTTCAATGTCCTCAATGTAAAGGTAAAGCACTGTTACAATACTAGAATTAAATTTGATATTGTAGGGTAATTCCTTGGTTTAGACTAATTGTTACATATAGTATGATGTAGTGCTAAATGTGACAACACTGTAAGACATTTGGCAACGCCGATCTTGGCAGTGTGCTCTAAGCGACAGGGCTAGTAACGGACGGGATCTGGTATGAAGTTAACCCAGTATTTTGTATATCTTAAGATATAATAAATATGTGTTATAAGCATTATAAGCTCCACAATGTGTTTTGATTATTAATTTTATTGAAATGAATAATTGGTAAAACATTGCATTCAGCACCTGAATCAAATTTAAAGAGTATTTCATGATCCTGATTCCATCCAAAACAAAATCATCATCTGTGTTTAATTCGTGTATTTGCTTTAGTTTATTTCTATAGTAATGTTTATTAGGTTTTTATTAGACTATTAGGGGGAGGGGGTATATTTTAAACCAAGTTTCTTCAAAATTGATTCGTTTGCTAGCTTATGTACAGCACCGATCTCTTAAACGCTGAATATGAATTACTATCATTTTTTTTAAATAACTATAATATAAAACATTCACTTCATCTGATTTTACTAAAAAAAAATCGATTACAAAAACTCAGTTTTTAAAAAATAGTTTCTTAAAAATTCAATCGAACCAGAAATGTTCATTTCAGAATTACACCGTGTAGCGTCAAGCACACAGTTTTTTTAAGTTCGTCAAACAAAATCTCTTAGATTGAAAAAATTTAAATCCGAAAATAATTTATCCAAGAGAATGTTCGGCGCGTGCCCAGTGGAGGCGTGGCCAATATGGCGCTAATGGTACTTGACCCCGCCCAGTCTGCGTCGGGCTGATAACACTAGCAATGCTCGTATATTACCCCTCCCTAGTGCTCAAGCCTACTACGAAAATCGCTTTTGTAAATAGCTTTCGTATGGAGGAGGGGTGAACATTTATTTCCTAGTGTGTTATTATTCAGGATCGTTATTTTTTACTTAATGGACAGGAGAAAAAGTAGTGAGCTTTCAGATATATTATTGCGTCAAAGGATTATAAGGATTATAATTTATTAGGAGTCCTTATAATGTAATGTTTCTCCATCCGTGTGACACAGCATCATATCTCGTTCTATTAGATAACATTTATAAGGATTTTAACAAAACATTAAATTTCATTACGGTATTTACAGTTAAACGCGCTAAACAAATTATCCATTTACATATCGATGCTTGACGTCACACGCGTCGTGCTATATGCTACAATATCGCTTGGTAAATCTTATTAAACTCGCTAAGCAAATAATCTAATAGACTATATTAATAACTGTGAAGCTATAATTACGGCTATTAGTTTCCAATTTGTAAATCTACATAGCCTACATACATATCCCGTATTAAATAATAGGCCTAACTATGAACCTAGGATAAATGTTACAGTATATACAACTTGCATAAAATTTCATCAACCTAAACATAAAATATGTATATTTACAGTTAATAAAACAACTGAAACACATCATACAAAAAAGAAAAATAACAAAGCTTAAACTTTCCAATTTTGAACTCACAATTCAACATTCAATCAGTTAGCCTACAATGTGCTTAGGCCGGTAGGCTCTACTGAAATTGTAAAATACAGATTTACAAGAAAGTAATAGGTCTACTACAACACATAATAGGCCTATTATTTTACAGATTTTGCACAAAACAAAAGCTTTTGAGTAGTTTGAGAGAAATTTATGACTTTGTTGCGGTATTCTTTTCGGGGTAAACAGACTTTTAAAATGAGTCACCCATTAAGATATTTGAGTGACTTTTCGTTGTTCATGTCCCCATGTGAGCAAATGTAAACCAACCATGCCAAAATGAAGGATTATAACACCAAATAAAATTAACCTCTGAAATTTCAAACGTTTACTTTTATTCGTTTGCAAATTATTCCAATAAAATGTAGGAATACTTTATCTTTTAAGGTAAAAACTCTTTTCTGTTTTCATCGGGTTTATAAATACCTACATATTAAAAGGTTAACATAATTTGTTTACAACACTAAGTAGCCTAACTTACAAAACAAAATTACGACATGATGTGCTACTCACTTTCTTTTGGTTAGATTACACAACGTTATAAAGTGCGTGGTTTGTACTTATAATATCTGACAATAGGCCTACATAACATTGACAAAAAAAATCGGCGCAGTTCGTCCATAGCTTTGGCTGGATCGTCGCGTCGGCGCCGGCCGGTGCAGTTCGACAACAACAGTCAATCACTACGATTGTTCAATTGTTTCAGGTATTTCTTTGTAATATCATAATAGGCCAAGAATAACAGTTTAATTCAAATTATTTAAATTGTTATAGTTCTTGTACATATATTATTTTTCCTAATAGCCTAATATTGTAATAATGTATTCTGTGAAGTAGATCAAATCTCGTCTTCCACTGAACCTACCATAATATACACTCAGTGTGGTATCTTCAATTCAAGACGGCGCACATCGTTATTCATGTTAATGTAAGAACATTGATTTTAATGATTCATTAATATTCAATAGGCTAACTGCTTTATAGTAGATAAACATTTTACTACGCAATGGGCTAAATAAATTCAAAGTATTACAAGAACAGTGCAAAACAAAAAATGTATATAGGCCTACTTACTAAGAATTGTTAACATTTTCTGACAAATTATTCTTAACTAGCTTTATCCACGTGCGATAACAAACCTTGGTTGATTATTAACTCATGAAGTTCAGATACGGCCAATTAAAAGATATTAGCAAATAAAGAACAAATAACACGTATCAAAAGTTACGGCTGAAAATACCTTGAAGCAAACTAGTAACAAACAAACAAACCTTCGCGTCTGAGAAAAACAAACATGAAGAGAATTAAATTTCCAATAGCCAGAATAGTCTCAGACTTTTCCTAAAGCGTACCGTTGGAAAGCTACAGCTGTTTAAAAATCGGTATTTAAGAAAAACGCTTTCTTTGTGCTATAACTCCTAAACTATGCAACCTACTGAATCGGCTTGGTGGCCATTTGAAAGAACTCGGCAAGCTGAATCTAATGAGTATCTCAAACTGAATACAAGTGCTATAAGTCTAAAGTTGTAAGCAGAAACGTGCCCAAAAGAGGGTGAAATAGTCAAGAAGTGCTGGCAATTAGAAATGCTGCGTTTAATGGCTCAAACCCCAGCGCTATACGTTCAGCAGTTCTCAGTTGATACCGTTTTGGACCGTCAAACACAATTTTACGATTTAATTAGACTAGATAACTATTTTTCAATATTCCATAAATAACATTGCATTTATTCAAGGTATGTGTAAAAACCAATAACCTTGGGCTAACTTAAAATAACAACATTTCTGAGTCTGTTTTCAGACATTTCTCCAAACTGGCAACGGTAATTCATTGAGTAATTTATACAGGTAATTAAATTAATGTTAGTACCGCACCTCAATCACACACTCAGACTTGACACATAAATAAAATTAATTGTCTCTATTGATGTTCCATGTTATTTTCGGCAAGCAATCATTAAAATTTTCTGTAACTTTTATAAAATAAAATTAATTGTCTGTATTGATGTTCCATATTATTTTCGGCAACCGACCATTAAAACTTTCTGTAACTTTTATAAAACTCTACTTGAAACTCGATATATATTTTGAAATCTCTGTTTTTCGTCAAATGTTTCTGTTCAAATAATAGTAGGCTACTGTATTATAAAATAATTAACTCGATAGGATGCTGTGACCTTTTTTGCTTCGAGCTTAATTGTGTTATTATTAATATTAGACTATTATGTTTTTACATTAGTTCATTCAAAACGAGGGGTCTATATCGTCGGAACTCGCTCCAGAATGAGACCACTTGTATTTTATGTTTTTTTTTTTTTTAGCTTATCACGAAAATCAGAATTGCATGGCTTTAATATGGTTGGAACACTCCTAAAAATCTTAAAACCCCAAAATCGCGCTAATTTTAACAATACTGTAAAATAATTTTAGGAAATATCCTAATGTTAAAAAAAGTGAAAAATACTTTTTTATTCTCCATTTTATTAATGTCATTTAATGGTTATCTTAAATGACACCCTTTTATTTACGTCTTTTCAAAGGGTGGAAATATTATTTAAAATCATTTTCTACAAAAGTTCATCAAACATTACAGGAGAACTGGAGAATATTCACCTCAACGTATTTTTCGAGTTTTACTTCGATTTAAGGGAATGCAGGGTTCGTTGTCACCCTTAAACGGGCGAAAAAAGTTTTTCTCACTCTCACAATTTCTTCAAATCAAAAAGTGAAAAAATTTGCTGATTTCTTTTTTATTTGACGTCAATTTACGGGTGGTTTTACCCCCTTCGTTAGCACTTATCATAAAGAATATCCTTAGGCTATTATATTATGAAAATAATTGATTAGATAATTTGTATTAACACTGGCACATTTCCTAAGATTATTTCACAGTATTATTCAAATTAGCGTTAAACACACCCAAAAAAAGGTATACAGACCCATATAATACACTACTGAGATCATGCCACTTTTTTTCTTTTGCATGTACATTTTGTTAGAACTAACTGTGCTTGTAATACTTTTGTAAATAGTTGTAGTTGCCGAAGAATAAGGATTATGTTTATTTATATTATAGGGTCTGCAATTACTATTTTTTTTATTGTAATTAATTAATTATGAAGATGATAAGTAGCTTTGATTTACTGTAGGCCTACACTAGGAGGGGTACCCACTGCGTCGCTCGCAGATATGAGTAAATGAATTAAAGAAATGTCGGATAAATATTGTGAGTTCACTAGAAATATATAGTGAATGTGGTCCAAATCAAAGTTTCCCATTTTGGCTTACATACATGATTATGTTTTTTCAATCAGCTTTACATGATTACATGATCAGCTATACGCCAGTAAACCGAAAACCGTGATTTCCGCCATTTTGTTTGGGGTGCATTTTTCACGTCTACGAGTGCATTTTATTCTAAAACATATTGTAATCTATTATTTAGGTAAGGTTTTGCCCAATCATGAGATTTGCCTCTTATTCCATTACAATAGGTATAATTTACTTAAGGATTTCGTGGTAAACCCAGAAAACACTTTAGTCAGATCGAATCACACACTTACGATTTAGCTTGTAGATTCAAAAGATTGCAGATATAGGCTATAGTCCTCTATAGCCTATATCTGCAATCTTTTGAATCTACAAGCTTGCAGAATCTCCCTAACTTGAACACAATTCTTATTCCAAATAAATTAAATTCTAAACGCGCATCAATAGTGGACCTACAATTAACGGTATAATTTTAAGGACAGTTAAACAATACACTTAACAAAAGATGGGAAACTTGGCGCCACTTTATTAAAGCAAACATATTGATGTAGGTCTTCGAGACGGATTTCAGTACTGCGCGCATATCAAAATACAAGAATCTCCCGCACGCACACTCTCTTTCAAACCTTGGTGTTATTGAGTTCGGTTTCCGTTCTTTGAAGAGAAATACAAGAGCGACCGGTTAGGCCCACATAATGAATGTAGACAGACGGACAGACGGCACGAGCCCCTAACAAGAGCTATATATCAACACCCCCACTAGGCGGGTCCCTTACACTACCGCCGTGCCGCCTAATTATTTCTTCTGTTGTCACTTGTTGCCAATTAGGCACAAATTTTAGGTTATATCACCGTTTATATTTAAATAATAAAATTTCAAACGTGAATTTGAGTACCTAGTTTTAAAAGTTTGTTGTAGGTTGTGCTATTTGTTTTCCAGGTAGTAAAAACAATAACTTATTACGAATAGTGAGATCTTTTTAAAAAGTTGATGATGCTCACTGCCCTTGAAGAATAGACCAAAAGTGCTTCTTCGGCTAGAAGACCAAGAGTAAAAGTTGCAAAACCAAGTCGTTGCTGCAATAGAATCTTTAAGAAAGCATGGAGTAGGTATATATATAGGGCCTAAGATTTAAACTTGGAAAAATTAAGTGAGTTGTTGTTTACCTGAATACTATACATGAAATGGGTAAATTTTGAATAACAAATTAATGTTTCAACTAATGTTATACATAAGGAAAAAATAGAAATTGTATTATATTTTATTACATTGTTTGACTGCTTTAATTTATTGAATTTATAATCAATATTTTTATTTAAAATTGTATTTCATTACTTACAAACAAGCTCTTTACAAATCATATTCTTTGTCGCTTCAGAAAAATAAATTAATGACTTCCTTATTTGGAAGTTCGGGAATAACAACATTCCACAAAAAAAAAACCCAGTAAAGGACTTTTAATACATTTTCCATGATTCTTGAATTTTCATTAAATAACACTTGTCATCAGTAGACTCCTGGTTTTTTGTACTGGTTTCGAAATTGACTATAATTGGCAAAATAGTTTTATTTTTTAAATTACATACTCACACATATCCGCATTGTTATCTAAAATATCTATAAGGAAGAAAAGTCTGTACGTATGATCCAGTTTGTACGTGTGATCGCTATGCACGCCCCAATCGTTTGATGGATCAGGATCAAATTTGGCTCAGTTATTAATTAGCACACAAAAAACTAAAGCCCTACAAATTATTTCTTTTATTTACATTTAGGGTAACTAACTTTAAAAATACACCTTAAATTTGAATGAGCATAGACAGCTGAAATGTTTCTTCGGTGATTCATAAAAAATTAGAACCTTTACATTTTAATTATTTGTTTAGTTGATGAAAACGGGGATACCAACCCCTAAAACAATAAATATTTATGGTTTTAATTCCTTGAAGTTAGAGACGTGAAATTTGGTACATAAATGTTTCATAAATGTTAGGTATAGGATATTTATAAATCTTATACCTATCTAATTTTGTTCACCAAAGTCTAAGGAGAAAAAATATGGTAACTACCCCTATACAATAAATAAAATTGCACTAACTTCCTACAAGCTAGAGAGCTGAAGTTTGGTAGGGCCTATATGCTATATTATTCTTAGGTGATATACAAGAAAGCAATACCATTTACAATTCGATTACTTGAGGCTATAGGCTAAGGGGCGGGGGGAGGGGTGAAATATTTTCGTAGACAATATTTTAAGTTCTCAGAAAATTATACGAATCATCCTGCGTTTATGGTATATGTTTATATGGATTGTTTTCTGTATTTGAATCTATAAAAACGTATTAAATTAGGCCTATTTTCTTAAATTTTAGGCTTAGTTTAATTATATCGCAAACACCGTGCTAGCACGAGAGTTGGCGTTTGACGACATTGATTCTCTCTTACAAAAAGTGTTTTCGCGTTCATGTTTTACAAACAGCTTTTTGTATCACATTTAGCAACCTAAAAGGTACAAATAGGGTTTATTGTGTAACTAAACTATGTGTACCGCAAATAACAAACGCACGCGTAAACATAATAACCTCTAAACTTAAAACACGGCTATAAACCTCCTGATCCGACATCCTAGTTCTAGTTAGGACATTCCTGAACCACACTTTGGTATTCTGGGAGGCAGTACGTCTTCATCATGTGAGTCGAGGTCGCTGAAAGATAAATTAGTTGTAGTCAAATTAATTCTACTACAATTCTGTCGACGGCGTTTTTACCCTCTCTGCGACCAGAGCTTCTCGAATACCAGCATATCAGATGAAATTCTCACGTTGTTTCTGGGTTTCGGGGAATTCGTACAGAGATTTAAAATGTAACGGATATTTTGTGAAAATGTTAATGAGTAGGATGTTAAATTAGATTTGATGTCTTTGCGTTACTAACACGCAAATCTTTATTTATTTATTTATTAATAAAATAATCTGAACTTATGAGGAAGCAACTCTAAGTAAATAATAAAATGAACATATTTTCTCACAAAAAACGTGTAATATTAAAACGCATTTCGATGACCAAGCCATCATCATCAGTGATGGTTACAGTTACAAACTTATTTATGTTACACTATTGCACTATCGCTTGATGGTAGCCTAATATTGTTGTTTCAATAGTATCCACATAATATATGATTTGAACTGAACTGGTTACTTAAGTTAAGTCTATATGAAAACTGTGCACTCACTGCTTACAGTGTGTAAAAAAGTATCTGAACGGTTGGATTTCTCTGTTTCTAACATAGATAGAAAAATGATTGGCCTCTAATTTTAAAGGAATGTCTGGTTTGTATAACTTGGTGGTTTTAAAATTGTGATAGCATCTCCGTCATTTTTTAAAATTTGGCAGCCACCTTGCAAATATCCAGCTTAAACTCTTGTCTTTTTATTACATGAAATTACATGTTTTATCAAGTCACACATATAGGCTACTCTCCCCTAATTAATTGTAATTATTTTCAAAAACAATTAGGCCTATATTTTAATTTCCTTATTTTTTTAGATTTTAGCCGACAATCTAAAACATAAAATTAAAATATAATTTGATTAAATGTGTACTTTTTATTGAGTGACTTGATAAAACATGTAATTTCATGCATCTTTTAAAAGGGAGTCATCGTTTTATCTCCTATCCCCAAGTCGCTAACCTTTTCAAAAATCTAAAAATCATAATTTGTATCGAAAACAGCTGGATTTATAAAAAATTTTAAAAATACAAAAGTCTTAAAATTATGTTTAAATTCCAAAATGCAATAAAAAATGGGTTTCCAGTATATATTTCCAAGTTGGCTGCTATATTTGAAATATGGTTGATGTTATCTCAATTTTAAATCCACAAAGTTATTCAAAATAGTTTCTATGTTTCACCTCTTATTTTAATAAGACGAGAAACATTTTTCAATCTTTGTTAGAAGCCGTTCCGTTACTTTTTTCACAACCTATAACTTATCTCAATCTAAAGGTTATCGACTCAAATTTGTAAGGAAATAGTGAAATAAACAAATAATTTAAAATAACGTTTAACCGGTTTTAAAATATTATTTGTCCATATAAAGTAGGCCTACACAGTTCAGTCGACTGAAAATGTTTAACAATGTTTTCCACTGTGGGCTATTTATTTCTCTATGACATTTACATTAACATATGATTTCCTACTTTAGAACAATGTCTATTTTTAATTTTTAATAATTTAGGTTTTTATTTACAGTAGTAAGCCTACCCCAAAAAAACTGTTCTTTCTAAGTTTTATAAAACTCCTGTTATATATTACATTAGTTTAATAAATGAATGCCTTTTATTTATTTTTCCTTTACGATAATTTAGAATATTAAATTAAAGAAACAATTTTATGAAATAAAACTTGAACACAGAATCTCACAACTAATTGAAGTGGATTACTCAAACGCGTTTCAATGACAATGTAGTAATCTTTAATGATGTACGAGCTACAATAATGAAATTAAAACTAACCTAACAGTGTTTAACCCCCCCCCCCTCCTCTCCTAGTATTATTCTCACTAGCATCATTGAAGAAACAACACACGTTTCTTCAATTCTAGCATAAAGTTAATTATTATGTAACCTAAACAAAATTACTAAACTAATGTTATTACCTAATAATACCTCTTTTTAATTAATAAAGAATTTTGTATAGATAATAATTCAATTTTTGCAACTATAGTCTATCCGCTCAGCCGTGATACCTGACTTCTCGGAACTCAACGCCCCCTCCCTACCCGCTCCCCGGGCCTGCCGGTGGCAAACTAGTGGAAGGGGCGTTGAGTTCCGAGAAGTCAGGTATCACGGCCGAGCGGATAGACTATATATTAAGGTATTTCTTAATGTATACAGTTTTTCAAGAATCTATTGTGTTTAGTTTTGTTACATTTTCAACAATTTAAAGTTTTTTATTTTAAAATGTCTTGGTGCATCCTAGAGCGTTTTTTTTTTTTTGTTGCGATTGTCAACCTCTCATAGGAACAACATCATCCCCGATTATGGCTATACGATGGCGCACCCTTAGAGGTTTCCCTCCAAAAATTGTATCTTTGCTAATCCCGTATGGGCGGAACAAGAACGCGGAGTGTCAAAATAAACGTATCGAATGCGGAGAACGCGTTGGAACGCATTTCGAATAGATGATAACGAAATGGGAAACCAATCCCCCAAAATTTGGGCTTCGAATTCACGTGCAATTTTGAAATGTTCGTCTTGCCGGTCCCCTTGCGACGATCCGGTTTATAGGCCCTACTCGGAAATCGGATTCAGATGCCTACGCTCTAGCTTTCCGCTGAAACCTTTTGTTTAAGTAAAATAAAGTGTTATTATCTATAATGAAATAAACATTTACACATTTATTTTTATCTTTAAAAATTCCACAATTACACTTAAAACATTACCGATCTTTCTTGAAATCACATTTTTAACATGCAAACAAAAATAGCCACTTAAGTTATGTAGAACTAGTAATATGTTTCTTACAACTACATACACCTACACATATCATATTATACATGCATGCACATATTTACAAACACTTCAGATTTTCTAGATGTACTCTATTATTGCGAAGTACTGAAGGAAAAATGTACGTCTACTTGGTCATTCAACATTCTTCCAACTAATCTAGAATAGTTTGTACATTAAGGCAACAGATAAAAAAAAACAAAATATTTACTATCTGAGCAACCAGTTTAAAAAAACAATAACATTTTCGGAAACTCAAAAACAATGACTGCCTTTAATCTCTAACAATTGGTTTTGATTTCATCCTACGGTTGTGAAACACGAATCATAGGAAATTATTCTTATTGAATACTATACTTTTTATTAATTTCAATAATTTAATGCATTTCGTACACATATGTCAAGAGACATACGTGGATAATTAAAAGTATAAAACGTACTTTTCACTAAACCGTGTTAAACGCATTGACCTAAGTGCGGACACTTTCACAGGATTATCTGAAGCCTAACGACTGAACATGAGAATGTGTCTAGTAAATCATTTACGGAATGAGTAATGTTTCTGGAATTCCAATTCTAATGTCCTTGAGATATCCTTGAGTCTGGAAGTGACAAAGACCATGTCAGGTGAAGCAGTCATTGCTTAGACTATTTTACTTTAGACATTCTGGGGTGTAGAGGACGTTTTGAGGTGTTCATTAAGGACAGTTTTAGGTAATTTAATCAAAACGTCCGTTCAGGCCATATATTGTATTAAGAAGAGCCGGGGCGAAATTATCCATTTTCAAGCAGTTTACATAAACTTTTGCTGCGTTATTTATTGAGGCAACTACAGTACTGACTTTTTTTATTTGTTCATGAAAATACACTGTAAATTACTTTTAAAAATCCTCACATAGTAATTAGTTCATTTGAACAAAGAACTACAAACAAACTAAACATTTATCTTCAAAAATTAAGTTTTTTATTGTAACTTTATATGTTCATAACGTTACCAAAATCTATGATGTAGGCAAATGTACTCTTATGATGAAATTTCACTAGAACTATGTTGTAAAAGATAACTGTCATAGCTTCGAAACACAAAATTAGAATAACATGGCCTATTACCTACTCTAAGTAATTTTGGGCACAAAATGTTAAACCCTCAGCTCCTATTTACGGAATAGCAAACTTTAGAGGTAAATAGGGGCGATCGAAAATGTTTCATTATCGCTAGTTGAAAAGAAATAATTAATCTCACACTGTCTGAGATGTACAAGTAGCAACAGGTGACATTTGACTAAAACTAAGAATGTTCCCAGCTACTTGTATTTGAGACAATTGACTAAAAATACAAATGTTCAGAACTACTTACATTTTTTTTTTTATTATTATTATTTATTTAATTGCAACTAGGCATGAGAGCCTATCAAGCAATATGCATTTCAAATTAAATATCACTGTTGGCCGGAATATCACTCACTAATGCACTCCTCATAAGTATACACATAATTATTCGTGTGTAATTAATTACTTGCACTTATCAAAGTTAAAAAGGCTTCGTTCTCTTCAGCCGGCGAATCTCGCCAGAGCAGTTAAGTAAACAATTCATTTAAGAATTTTCGTGTTGTTGAAGCCTGTGTTTGTGCTTCTCTGCATACCTTTTGATTTCTTCTGCGACGGTGTTCATCTTGAGATCACGATGACGACTATCATTGCGGATGAACCATGGTGCATTAAAATGCACCGCAGAACCTTATTCTGAAATGTTTGTATAATTTGTACATTTGTCTTATTTGTGCAACCCCACAACTGTAATCCATAGGTCCACACTGGTTTCAATATTTGCCTATAGAGAAGCAGTTTGTTGTGTAGATCTAATTGTGAGTTTCTCCCAAGTAACCAGTACATCTTCCTAAATTGCATATTCAATTCTACTTTATTCTTTTTAACATGCCCCTTCCGGTGTAGCTTGGCATCGAGTGTCATGCCCAAGTATTTAGCAGTATTAGCTAAACTTACTAAATGGGAATTTATTTTAATAGGAATTGGATTTATTTTTCTAGGTGTAAAATTAACATAGGTTGACTTACATTCATTTAATTTTAATCTCCCCTTCTTTATCCAGATGTTAACTCTATCAATCGCTCTTTGCCATTTCTGCGTTGTCTCTTCCACATTGCTACCGGTCGCCAAGATTGATGTGTCATCAGCAAAAGTCGCAGAAATTGTATCACTTTCTTGAGGAATATCGCTAGAGTACAAGAGATAGAGCAAAGGTCCAAGGACACTTCCTTGTGATACCCCCCGCTGAAATACTCTTCAATTCAGAGTACTCTCCTTTGTGCTTAACTCTGAAACATCTTTCTGACAGGTAAGATTCCAAAATCTGACAAATAAACTCTGGAAGATCACGCTGCAGTTTAAAAGTTAATCCCTTGTGCCAGACCTTGTCGAATGCTTTAGCAACATCTAAAAATATGCTTGAACAAATTTTAGGTTCCTCCAAGGCTTTACTTACATTTAAGACAGTTGGCTAAAACTATGAATGTTCACAGCTACTTGTATTTGAGACATATGACTAAAACTGCACATACTCACAACCACTCGTATTCATACAGTTAACTAAAATACTGATAAAAATGCGATGATTTATGGAAACATTGTTCCTTTCTAAATACAATTATCACCAGTTTTAGATAATTAAACTACTTTTTGTATTTTTAATATTTTTTTACCACGCATCCTTGCAGTCTTAAGTTAACTCTTGTTGACATTTCGGCAACGTTATCCTGGTCGAGCGTAATTATTGTTCAACACTTTATGAACTTTTAACCAGGATGTAGTTCAATAATGAATATTAATATTTAATCTATATAAGCGACTCTGTCCTGATTGTCTGACATGCAATAAACTTAGAGCAAAACTACTCAAGATAAAAATACGAAAGTTCAAAAGAATATTCGAATGGGGTCATATACACCCAGTAACAAAGGATTTTGAAAAAAAAACAGATTTATTTTAAAGCTTTATAATGGCGATAATCTCTCACCCTTATAACAAATAAAACAGCTGATTCGGATCAAAAGCTTAATTTGTGTTTGCTTATATTTTGTTAACCTAACCTAAAAAGCTCTATAATAAACTGATTCTGAATTTGCTTAGTTGGTTGCTGTGGGAATGAATGAATTTACATTTAACACATGTGTTGCTAAGCTTTCAATCCGAAAAAAATAACCTGTCCTAAATTTACTAAGTAGTTTGCTATGTTGTTAAATGTAAATAATTTCAAACAAGTGTTAGTTCAGTATAGCTTTAACAAAAAATTATTTTGTTATGCTTTTTATAAAAATCTGCTGTTTTACATTTTATAAGGATGGGAGAGAACTCCCAAATTTTCGCCATTTTAAGGCTTTAGGATAAAAAATTTTCAAAGTCATTTGCTAGTTAGCATCTATGACCCCAGAAAAGTTTTCGAATTTTTATCTTCAGTAGTTTTTGACGTTGATTCTATGTCAGTCAGCCAGGACAAAGCAGTTAATACATTCTGTAGATAGAGCTGGGACTAAACCACGTGTTTCGTAATTTTTACGTTTTAAAATCAAATTTTTTAGTGAGTGTCTATGACCCCATAATAATATATTTTTAAATTACAGTATTTTTTCTTCCGTTGTTTATGCTCTACGTTAGTTCTATGTCCAGTCAGTCACGACAAAGCCGAATTTAAATATATATATGTAAGGCTGGGGGTAAATTCCATTTCCGCCATTTTTACGATATAAAATCAAATTTGTTCATAGAAAGCGTCTATGAATCCATATGAATATAGCCTACCTTAAATTTTCGTAATTTTACCCTCAGCAGTTTTGACTCTATGACGACAGGATACAGACGTTTTATTATAGAAACTAGTAGATGATTATCATTATAAAATTCCATTCGTTCTTTCTTATAAGAAAATCACGTTAAGAATTATGCATTCACTAATTTTAACGCAATTCACTCTTCTATAGTCAAACATACAAAGTTAAATTTAATTAACGGATAAAATCTTCGAACGATTCGAAACCAATAATCCGAGTACCAGAACTTCTTCAGTTGCTCCAACTGCGAACGTAATGATCTACCATAAAATAGTTATCCCAAAGTTCAGTTATAACCATAAGTTTATGGCTAAGACGAGTGGAAACATTTCGACCTTGTATTTGATATTATAAAGTAATTAACTAAGAACCGACGGAGCGAGAGAGTCGCTTTTATCATGTTAGCTATAAAAAAGCGTAGCAATTTTGCATGTTGAGAGAACATAGTGGATCGAAGGAAGAGTTTATTGTATGATTGAATAATTATTGAGATGGTGATTTATATCGGCTGGCTGTATAACAAGAAAATCCTCTCTGGGTTCAGGCGCCGGGCCCATTAGCGGGCTACGGTGTTGGCGGGGATTTAACTTGGCGGGGAGTTTTAATTTGGCGTCGGATTAGTGGTGGTGTGTTTGGATGCGTTTTTATTCGTTCAGTTTGGCGATTGGAAAAATATTTGTTAAATTCAAATATACACCTTAATGTATTGGCTTTATCTGAACATGTTATTTTACTTTCCATCTCAAAATACAGACGTGAAGTAATATTTAATTTATTGCTATAATTCTAATAATTCCTTCACTTTTAACAGATCCCCGTTTGTATTTTCGTTCTCTAGAATGTTCGTATTTAATAAAATTGATTTTATAAACTTGTGGGTACGAGAAATTAAGAGAAATGGTCTTAATGGTATTTTAATCATTTTAATTTGTCCATTTGAAACACATAGACTTTCTGTGTCGGAAACTTAATCAGCCGTATTTTTCTAACAACTAACTGTTGTTAGCTGTACGCGAACTGGCGACTAATATTTTTGTTACTGTCGCTTCAGTTTTAAGAAAAACTAGTTAAAGAGATTTTTGACGCTAAAAAGACGATATTTTGAAACAAGTAAAGAACATTGGTTATTTTTTTCTCAAATTAAGTTTTTATAACTAAATAGCATACAAAATGCAGTTTTAAAAACGCACATCCAAAAAGGTATAATTTTTTGTTTAAAACACAAAATGGAGACTAGATAAAAGTATAAGTATTTTAGGACATCTTTACAGGAAGGGTTTTTTTAATTTTGACTCAAGAATCATAACCTGAAGTTTTGGAAACATCCTATGAAAGTGTATATTAAAAATAGATGTTAATAAACTTGTATACAATCTCTTCTCCCTATTATATAAAAAAATCCTGGCATACAAGCAAAACCTTCCACCCTACTGCACATGAGTGAGGAGTTATTCAGAACTACCGCCACCGCCCTGCTCCTATAAAAGTAAATCTGTCATAGGTCTATCAATTTTCATTTTCGTGGAGTCATCAAATTACACAATAATCTGTTTTTGTTTGCTTCTCTGTGAGCCATCGCGGGGTTTGTTGAGGGAAGCTAGAAGGTGCGGAACCCTCTAGAAATATATATAAGTAAGGGCAGTTTTTCTCACGGGTGGTTGTTATGGTCAAGTAAAAAGTATTTTTAATTTAAATGCTTATTGTTATATCTCGAATGAATTATTGTTTTTGTAACTTCGTAATCGTCTAATTCAATAAGTAAAACCCTCATACATTTCTTCAAACTTCTTGCTTATTGATATTGATTGTGAAAGTGTAATTTTCCAGTCAATGCAGGAACAAACGACCGTAATCTGTTAACATCTACAGTAATTTTGTCATCCAATTCTCAAAATAATGTATAACTAACATTTCAGTAAACCCTACAGTCAAAGATACTATTAATGCAATGCCTAGCAAAAACTGTAAATTTCAATTTAAAGTGAGTATGGTTGAAGTAGAATATAACACACTAAAAATAAAATAATAAGAAGAGCAGGAAAAGGAGAGTCATCAGTATAGTGTTGTAGATTTTTCGAAAATTGCTTTTTTTAATATACACATACCCAGTTTTCAAAATATGTACAGTTTTCAAAATATAATTAAAACATTTGATCTCACCTTCAACGAATAACAAATTAACTAAATAAATACATCATTTTGACCGCAGGGGACTTCATTTTGTTGTCACTTGTAACGATACGAAATTTTAAGAATAGAATATTTGTAAGTTAATATTATTCTTCCCTCATTCATACATTATGTCATTTCCTTTTTGTGATAGTAAATACTGTATTATCTAGGCCTACATAAAGTTATAAATCATGTCCATTTTATATCACTCATTTCACCTAGTAAATAAAATAATATTATCATAATCATAATATGTAATTGTATAAATAGTAAATCAATCTTGGATATAAACTGTTTAAAAAAAAAACTAATTAGTGAATGGTACCTGAATTGTAAAGAAAACGGAAATTTAAAAAGGGAGATGCTAATGTAAGGCAACAATCGCTTGGAGGAGGTATTAGAGAGGCAATTTTTATGCAACGGTGTTATCGGTATTGAAAAATAACTAGTTTTGTAACTGTTTCTATTATTGTAACGCTCTCAGTCGAAATATGTACGGTATTTTATAACAAATTAGACTCTAGGTATTTCTTGTACCGCTATTTAACTTACCAAAATAATTAAAATAATAATGTATTTATTTAATAATATAAATGTTTAGTCATTCAAAGTATTTTAAAAACAAAAGAAAACAATTAACTTTACACTCTACACCACCACTAAATAAAATTTACGTCAAAATAACCTAACTAGACTTCGGTAACCGGTATGAATAAAGTTATAAAAAAATATGTCCATATATTTCCGAGTTTGTAACTGTTCAACATAATAACTGTTAGTGAGGAAATTCGATAACTAGTTCCAAATTTTATTCTTTAATACCAGTAAAAAAAATAACAGGTAGAAAATAATTGTAATAATAAATGAAAAAATATGTGTCATTATTGGTGTTCTATTGCAAGTAGGCCTATTTAGCAAACTGTACTTTATTCCGAATAAGTAATAGTCAAGTTCCACAATGGCGTATTTTGAGCCAAACAAAATCTGTCCTCTTTAAATATTGAATACGTCTTTTAGATGACCGTCTCTTGTCAACCTTAAACAAAGATTTTACTTAGAGTTTGTATACACTTATACTTTCCCTTTTTTGAAAGTTTTACTAAACTAATTTTTCGAAATTATTATTTAACTAATATAAGAAATAACTATTATATTAGTTAAATAATATCAAATATTAAATATACCTAGGGTACGGTCTCTTTTCACTTATATGGAAACCATTTAAATCGTGGTTTCGTTGTTATAAATAGAACAACGCAACAGTTTCTACCCTAGGTTCCATTATTATTAGATATTTATTACCTGGATATTTGAATGGGGAAATCCTTTTCCAGATATCTATTCCCAATCCATATTTTATAGCACAATTTTTCAATTTGTTAATTCTATGCTGCTGGGTTTTTTCAATTTCAATTAATAACTTTACATTCTTTTTCATTTTTGTAAACCGTTGAAGTAATTTGGTCAGTTAACCATTGCATGAATGAAATTACCTTCAAAATTATAATATTTTAGACAAACTTACCACCAATAGGCTATTTCGTATTCGTAAATGTCAGGACGGCCGTGATTAGGATCACTATAATTTATTATTAATGATAAACCATTAACACATTTTTTTAAATCACTTTTTACAAGCGAAGGGAAATTTGCTTTAATATTTTCCCGCATAACCATTAAAACGGTGCAACCACTTATACAAATTTCGAACCTAACCTGTTCACGCCAATTGTTAATGGAAGAATGTTTATATGTAAAACTAATGCAATTTAAATGTATTACATTAAATTGTTTACCAACCGATAAAAAATAAATTACCAAATATATTATTTTCAAATTTGTGCTGTAGTTTCTAAACATGAAAACGAAGGCCCACTAGAAAATGCATTATGACTAAAAAATTAAAATCGACCGTTCGATTGTTTAAATTCAACTTTTAATTTTATTGCTCTATTTATTTGAACACATACACATATAACATTTTATAGAAAGACAATTTTTATTCACAGAGTCTTCTAGTAGAGCTTTCTATACTTGCACCAGCCGAGCCGAGCGGAATTTTTCCAGAGGTATTCTCTATGTGTATTTAAATAGGAGTGGCTATATCTACACGAGCCGAGTCTACCCGCACGGAGTGGAGCATAGCCTAATTTTGTTCATGGTCGAGGTATAGCCACAGGTCCCGACCAGAAAGAACATTCGGTCTGTTCTTCCATGAATGATGATTTTGCAATTCACGGTAGTTATGACACAGTAGTAGCAGGAAATCCAGACTAATTGATGGCGAGGTGGAATGCGCGCGTATCCTTCCACCTCTGATCCAATCGGGTCTGTTGGATTTAGCCATTACTACAGATTTTCGCGACGAACCAGTAGGCTCGACTCCATTCGGCTCGTGCAAGTATAGCCGAAGCTTAACACTGCTTGAACAAAGCATCAAAGCAAGTTCAGTCAAATGGTACAGTAGTTGCAGGAGCATACAATCAAGTAGTCTGTTTCTCTGCGGTTCTAAATGTTTTTGAAGTTTGCAAACAAAATTTCCTTGAGCATTCCGAGATATTTGCAAAAAGCGAAATCTTCGCACTTTTTTCAGTTTTTCGAAGACGAAACTATGCATTTCATCGAAAATACCACTCTATTCAAAATCAAAGTCGCCCAAATTTACTATAAAAATTTAATTTGTAGTTTCTGAATGAATTTGCGAACTTTAAACAATAAACAGGAAACATGAGAGTGCAGGCAGACCGTCAGACTAACAGTTAATTTAATAGTTATATATTTTTATGTTTTTCATTAGAATTATTTCAGAATATATCATTTAGAATGGTTTTATACAGCACCCAGAAAGATCAATTTAACGGCCGGTCACCTTCAGGACTCTACATGATCTCTATAGGAAATGTATAGCTCTTTCATTTGTATATGGTGTGTTTCTTCGAGAAATTCATAGATTATGACTAACCGACAAAGAACGCTATTTTTTTGCGACGTACGCAATTTTCATCAATGTTCAACTTCCTCTAGCTGCTCACCGAAGGTCCTACATTCAAAAACTACGAAAGAAATTTATAATATCATTTGTCTACTTTGATTTTGAATAGTGTGGTATTTTTGATAAAATGCATAGTTTCAAAGATACGAGCAAAAACTCAGAAAAAAATCCAAATTCGAATTTGGCACACAAAAAATACATATAGAACAGCAGAGAAACCGACTACTTGAATTTTGTCCACTAGATATCGTTTTACTAGGCTATATGGAAGATACATATAATGCTAACTTGCTAACGCTGACATCTTATTTTATATACATCTGATAAACTATACTAGCCTATTCCTACATTGTCTTATGCTAGGATTAACTATAGTATATAACTTGCAATAATATTTATTCTTTACATGGTTACGCAATTAAATGTGTACATAACCTTCCCCAAGAGGTGACAACTTTTTGTCAATACAAATTTAATTAAATAAGCGTCGCCTGTTTGTATTTGGACACTTTCACAATTTACTTCCGTTTTGTAAATTATTTAAATTAATTCTCGACAAGACTCGATACTGGAAACACTAAGCCGTTACAGGTGACATCGTATGACAACGCAGCAGGTGAAGTAGGCATGATTCACCTGCGACCCCCTCATGCAAATATATCCCTCAGTAACCAACTGTTTTGGTATATTATATTAAAGTTATGAATTCATACTTTTATATTTATTTCATGTTATTTTTCAATATTCAACGTTCGAACACTGTCGCACGTTTCGTGTTTAATTATTTTTGTTGTAGGTCACATGTTATAAGCATTGTGTACAAAAAACTTAACAATTTTCATTACATCAGGAAAGATTCCAATTAGTTTTGCTCTAGAAACACAATCAGTGAAACAAGTGTATGGGCTGAGTAAGTGCCATGTAATCCATAAGCAGGTTACAACATTCTTCAGACTTAAGTTTAGAACATATTTTGTTTATACTATAAAACCACTTATGTAATACAATATATTCTTCCTATGATATGAAGAATCGATAATTTCCACTATGGTTCTTAATTTTTCAATTTCGCCTACATCGTCATATTGTTCGAGCTTGATCATATTTTCAACTTGAGCAAAGTTTATAATAGAGCTTTGATCGACATAACGAAACTTCAAATAGTTAATGTTTTATCAAAGCCTGCTATAAAACTGCTTAATATTTGGGTAATTGTTATTACCTCCTCGGTATTTAATACAAGAGAAAAGCAGTTCCAAATGGTCTTGAGAAAACTTGTACGTTAATGCTTAAAATCTAAATCAAACAACGATAATAAGTGGAGTGAAAACACACATGTTTAAGCAAAACCAATAACGAACGGAAGTACTATTTACTATTGTACTATCTACTATCTTGCCTACTGGTGGTGGGAGAAGTCAGACAGATTTCCCTAACCTAGCGCCTTTTTAATACAATCAATTTGTGCTCAAAAGAGTCCGTAGCGGGAAAGTTGTGTGGTAGTTTTGATAGCTTCCATTTTATAGGTTTTTTGGTATGCTGAATCCGAATCTGAAGTTTTCCTACAAAATTTCGTGACGCAACATTGAAAAAATGTAAAATAGGTCAACATCAAATTTTTTCTGGGTTTCTCTTATAACTCAAAAACTATAAACTTTTCATAAATAACCTTCTTATTCAAAATGAAAGAACGTAAAATTTTCTGAAACTTTACTGTATAAGTTTCCTTCACTGATGAACCGTTCGCCAGAGCCATCAAGCGCTAGTTGAAAATTGTCGTATTACTGCAGTCTCCCCAAAAATTCAATTTTCACTATAAAACTTTAATTAATTATTATGGGCTATCAATTAGTGAATTCCTTAAAGTTCTCTTCATATACCTTATTTATATCGTATATGTAAAGGTTTCGATATTTTTTTTTTCTTTTAAAAAATTACATATAATAATGTTCAATTTAAAGTCCAAAATTATTCAAATTAAACTCAATAAAGTGAAAATTGAAAAGAAAATTCTTAAAAAATTATTCCATTTTAATAAATTGTATTATATTACATATGATTATATATTACATTATTGTACGAGCCGTTGTCGTTTAGATGGATAAAAACGAGGTTTTTTTAAGACGGCGGATCCTAGCACAGGTTCGGGGTAGCTTATCTGGAAATGAAAGAGATGGTGCGAAAATAACAACTTGGCATAATACCTCAAGGAAAGATGAAAGTATGTTTTGCAGAAAAATTGCCCAAACTGGGGGGCGCTTATCAGCAAATACAAATTGGTGATTTTCAAAATATCCAATAAAAAAATTAAAAAAGAAGACAATCTGTATGTCAGAGCTACACAGGCCAATCAAAATCACCAAAAGGTATACCAGTATATCCCCTCCCCCCACTGCACATATTCATTTAACAGGGCCAATATAAGACCTGTTGTAATAATTAGGATATCAGCGTCCTCTACAGCTTGCTGTGAATCAATTTTTGCATCATAAAATTTTCCTTTAGCATAGATATCAACCTGATCTTGTTTCTTGTTTTTGGAGTTTGCAAGGAAACTCTCCTGCAAGACAGAGAGCGGCAACGATTCTGCAAATAATATTGCAGCAGATTGTGTTTCTTTGTGATCTTCTCAATTGTTATATGCAATTGGAGCTTTCATAATCTTCTTCAGGGTAGCAATCGAAAAGGACAACTGCATTTAATTTGTAGTTTGTCTTGACATATGATACATAGGCTACTGCAAGAAATTTCTGTATTTATCTGACCGTGGTGCCATTTGACTCGGTGTAACCAAAACTCTAAGTTGATGACATATTATTTTGCATATTTTAAGTCCGAATGTTTAGTCAGTGGAAACTCCTTGTACAAGCTAATTTTGTCCCTTTCTTCATTCCATGCTCATGGAAAAGAGAGAGAGGGTAGGGTCTAAGTTCGTATCGCAAAAATTCAAAAATTCTCGCAGTTCTTATCTGAATGTTTCACAATGGTAATTCGTTTGAAAAGTGTGGTTGGATTGATGACTACAGACCTGTATTGTATCTGAATATCGTTGTTCTAGATCGCAAGAAGCTGCACTCGCTTCGTTTGAATTTTACAGCTTGAAAATCACCACCAATTTCAACTATGGCTTGAGCCCGAACGGTTTATCGGAGAAAAAACATCAAAAATTTAATTTGTACGTAATCGTACGTACGTTTTTTTTGATAGGGAGTTTACTCACTAAAAGTTAATAGGTTTCGAGTTATAAGCAAAAAGCCGCCAAAACATGAGATTTTTACATGTTTATGCATTGTTTTCAATGTTGGATCACGAATTTTTTTTGATAAACCTCATATTCGGATTCAGCACCCCAAAAACATATAAAATGAAAAAAACTAAAACAGCCTACAACTTTTTCGGATTATTTAGTGAACTATCCAGTTCTATTTATAACTTGTCACTTTTGTTTGTTTTTTGTCCCTAATTTTGAAAAAATTCTTGTGAAATTTGAGTAAAAGTTCTTCTAAATAAATACTCTTCAAGAAACATTCACGTTTTACTGTAATATCGTTGTTTGAAATTACGTAATTCAGAAGGTTGTGATGCATAGCCTTCAAGTTTTTTTCCTTCGTTGATTGAGAGTTTGACCGACTAATATTTTGTTTTGATATAGTTTGTTTGAAAATCGTTTTTATTGAGTTTTAGCAGTAATTGCGTATATTTAGTTCCTTTCTAAACTTCTACTGTATAAACTAGTGTTAAAATTGTGTCTAAGTGTAAGAGGAGTAAAAGAAGAAGTGCTCTAAAATACGCTGATTTATTAAATATTACATGAAGTTTTCACAATCAAGAAAGCTTACACACAGTCGTGGTAATTTATAGAACTTATATTGACAAGTAGCCTAAGTGTGATTAATTTACTGGCAACAAAACATTTTATTTTATTTATCTCTACTATGTTCATTTTCTTAACTTTATGTTTGTTGCAACAGACATGATTGGTATTTTTAGAAGAAAATAATGAGGTTAATGGTACACATAATTTGATTGCATAAAAAATGTATGCTGAGGCTTTTATGAACTATTTTTACAGTTTGAAATATACTAGGCTACTAAAATAGGCCTAAAATAGGCCTACACTAAAAAAGAACACTTCTTACCTTTATAATTGCCTGTACTTACAGATCCAGAAAATGAGAATAATAATTCAACGTATCGATCTGATCTTTTTGGTGTAGCTTAGGCCTTCTTTAATTCAAATACTAAAATGCTAAAAACCAAGGCTCATTTTAAATATTTATAATTTCGTATTGCCGTACAAGCATGTATAGGCCTAAACTTGCCCCAGAATATAATACTAATGTGTAATTATTTTTAGTTAAAGTATGTTTTGATGAAAGTGTTCGAAAACGGTAAAATAAATAATCAAACTCACGTTTTGTTAGATATGTCCTACAAGATTTCTCTGAGGTTATAATTGTATTAACATTTCAAAATTGGAAATCATTTCAACAATGTTTCTTTTTTGTATCAAACTTTTATATGATATCATAGTTTAAAACACCTATTTGAATAATGAACGCAATGTAGGCTACCTAGTGTAGGTTCTACGTTTAATAATGTGTTAGGCTACATTATTGATGCTAGTAAATCTAATCAGCTGTTATGACTGTTATTGACTAACAGAAATGATTGGTTCCATATGGGTTTCGCTTTAAGTTTTTAGACACGGAACCCTATAATAGCCAATTACGTTTGTCACTATTTATTTGATAGCATTTACTTTGATTTGCTCTAACATAACCTGAAATATATTAATACACATAACCCCTTCTGCCATGCTAACTGGCTTTGCCTAATCTGGTTCACTACTACTGTCTCATCTTTAAAACACGTCAAAACAAAACAAAAACTCGTAATCCGACAGACGAAAAACGAATTCGTTGACCTAAAAATATCGAATTACCCGTCGACTTACCCCCTTGATCTATTAGGTTAGACATGTTAGGGGATTAGCTGGCGACAGTACGTAAAGGACGGTCCTGAAGAGGAAAGTGACAATCCATGTAAAGGTAATTAGGTCCAGGTGGAAGTAATTAAAACTGTAGCACGATTCTATACTGTGTATTGTGGAAGATGTACAGTGGAAAGGTGGATATTGGAAGGTACTATATGTTTTACGGTAGAAAATGGCACCATCACACATATAAGAGGATTGTTATAATATGGCTTTAGAACAGAATAGAATGGAAATTAATGATATGGAATAGAATCTTAATAGGATAGGGATAGGCCTAGGATAGATTAGAAATTAAGCTTCATTTAAAAAATTACCCTACTAAAGTACTAAATCATGACACAGTTTAACATGTCCTAAGTGCCGTCTGCTAGGACAAGGCTTACGTTGCTTTTTAATTGGGATATTCCAAAATGCTAAACTTAAAGAAATAGAAAATAAATTAGGTGTGAACCGAATAAAAAGTGTGCAAAAGATTCAATAACGACTTTATTACCTCACAGAAAAAAATTACAACATAATGGATTAAAAAGAAAACATTACATTTGCACATTCAATTAATGTTATCACAAAACATTGTATTTTTAAATTAACGATATGTAATTTGATGTAAACAAAACATAACTTAGTTACAAAGAAAACAAAACACATTTTTCTACAATATCCAAATTAATACTAAAATATTTTAAAATGGTGAAAGTTTGTAAAAAACTCTTTATCGTTATAAAATAGCGCCAGCATATTGGGAAATAGGTTTTCATGAAATGTAGGAGTTTCATACAAATTTAGGTAAATTCATTGTATATAATGATTCGATAAAGATTAGATAACATATCGCCGAATTATAGTTTTGATTATAGATCGCCTATGAGCTGTAAAACAAAGGCCGTTAAAAACGAAAATAATCTATTTCTGGTAATTTGTTTGGTAAAGTCGATATGTTAAGAGATTATTATTAATAATAAACGTTTAGGCTTAGGCTTGATATTAATAATATACTAGGGATTCCTGAAGCATAAGAAGGCCATGCAACACGGGTTTGAACTCAACTTCTTAATAATATTATTTATTAATATTAATTAAATTTTTCTTAATATATAGTTTTTAGTTTTTTTGTAGTAGTTCATATAATGATAGAATTCTCTTTTTTGCTTTACTCAGATAATACAACGTAGATGTAGATATTTAGCTCCTTTTTTTGTTTTTATAAGGATTTTTACTTATTTTTTTCACATTCATTTGAAATAATTAAGTTTATGTAATTGATTACAACATCCAAATAGTTGAACCTTTTTATAGTAGTTGTTTTTCAATGTTTTTCTACAATAGAGACAGTGAAACCTTTGCGAAAAACTGACACCGGCCTGCCACAGAAACTACTACTTTTTACTCGCATACAACGTCGATGTTCAGACACCTAGCGATCAATAGCAAAACTATTGGTTTGCGTGTGGCTTAACTGCGCGCGCATTTTTTTCCGATTTTTAAAGACATAGATGATTATCATTGGTCAAATAGTGTATATATAGGAAGTGGGAGAAATATCGAAGGCGAGCTGAGTGAACAGCAAGAGAGCTGTATTGGATAAAAACTCAGCCTTCAAAATTTTAACCAAATCGGTCAAGTCATTTCGGGGAAAAGAATTTACAAAATTTGCACGAAAGGCAGGCATGAGTGCTTCGCCCAACAATCCAGCCACTAAAATACTACTCGCGTAAAATCATCTAATCCAATGAGCGGAATTGAAAGGTTGGCCTAT
This sequence comes from Philaenus spumarius, assembly GCA_018207615.1. Taxonomy (NCBI): domain Eukaryota; kingdom Metazoa; phylum Arthropoda; class Insecta; order Hemiptera; family Aphrophoridae; genus Philaenus; species Philaenus spumarius. The sequence goes on from JAGFPH010000721.1 coordinate 225,906, forward strand.
GATATCACATTGGTACATTGGTAAAGCGTTCGAGCAGGCTAGAATATCGCTTGTATACACTTTCGTTTTTACTAATGCCGGTCTTACTTTTAGTTTCCGCCATGTGCGTACGTCGTTTAAATTTGCAGAATGCTCCAATATAGCCTATAGTAGTTAGTAGGTAACAAAATTGGCCCCGATGTTTTACTGCTAGCAGGTGATTCGACTGAAAACCATGTTTCCGTCTTGTTTATAAGCAAATATCTTTAATACCAATTTACAATTATTGTCGCCTACGAATTATAATTTAGATGTTCAAGAACGATTTCCTGCAAATTACAAAAGATTATCTTCAAAATTCGATGAAAAATGAGTTATATTAAAGAGAAATGTACGGGACTGTTTTTCTTGGAGTTGCAAACTCTTAAATCCTGAAAATAGCAACATTCTAAACAAATTCCGTTACAGCAACAGCACTTATAGTAAACGTAGTTTCTATCTGTTATTGCTATTTTATATACATTAACTTTATATACATTTAACTGTTTAGCAAAATGGTAAAATTGGCAATATTTCGATTAAGAATTACCAAACTTTCTTAACCCACTTTAGGTAAATTGAGATAACGTTGTGGGATAACTATTTCAATCGGGATCGGGACATTAGCAAAATTTTATAACAATTTGTTAGAAGATTTCAAAATAAATCCTATTTATCCGTTATAATATTATAATAGATTAGATTAGGTTGTAATGTGTCAATATATAAATTAACTACGTAACTTGCCTTTGCTTGTCCTCTATAGGCTCACAAAAACTACTCGACCGATTTCACTAAACATTTCCATTTGCTCTTATTAGTGTACGGGGAGTGTTACTCATTAAAACTTATTTCGATTACTCAAATTTAAAGAGTTAAAATACGGTAACTACCCTAAAAAATTACACGTCTTTGAATCCCATGAGAATGTAGAGGTGAACTTTTGCGCAATTTATTTGTATGCGGTAGATAACAAAATTGTAACTCTTGAATTTTGATTATTTACGTTTACGGAATATACACCGCCAACCAATAACACAATAATTATTCATTAATTTACTCTCACTGGAGCTAGAGAACGAAAAATTTAATATTACATAGACAAAGTAAACCCATTAAATTTCGGTCACTGCCATCTTGAGTCTAAGGGGTGAAATGGGAAAACTAAATTAAAAAAGAATAATAATTCTGCATTTGCTTTGAAGCTAGAGACCTTAAACTTGGCCCATATTAGGCTTAATTTAGATATAGGCCTAGTAGGTTAGCCTAAATATAAAAAAGATTCCATTGAGATAGTTTTTTATCTAATATTTTATGTAAAATGTACTCAAACATGTGATGTACACCTTAAAGCCTGATTTGTCATTTTTACGTTAGATCAGGAGTTATGAGTTACCGTAGATTTAGCTAATCATTTAAGTAGGCCTAAAAGGGAAACACAGGTAGATTTGAAAGAAATTCACTATCCGTTTTTCTGCCATGGGCTAGGATCTGAAATGTTTTTCCTTTAAATTGCGTGTGGTGGTAAAACTTAACTTTTACCGATAGTTCTTTCATTTATTTAACCAAATCTCCGAGCGAAGCTCCTGTACCAGCTAGTTATTGATATAATTATAAATATAAATAAATTGTACAAATAATATCATAACATCATTCCAAAGACATGTAATCTAAATTTTCGTAAAATGATTAACCTCACAGAAAATAAATGGTTGGTTTTAGTTTTAAATCTAAAACACTCAAAACAAGACTCCAACCTAGTCATCATAACCTGTTCAGACATTCCAAACTTAACGATGGAATATGACGCATGCGCCGTTAGTTTATTGAATAGTTCCTTGACTTTATGATGATAGTAAACAAGTTACCTTCTTGTATGTACGTGATTCATAAAAACTTGGATAACTTAATTATTTATGAGATTTTATAACTTATAAAAATATGTTTTCTAACGTACGTTGAGGACCTTTATAGCTTATGAATTACCTACAGAATTATCAACTGCTCTGTGGTCGTGGAAAGTTTCTAAAAGATATACACAAATAGCGTTAACAATTTGAAGTTAATTAAACAATTTAAGTTTCTGGGTAAAGAACAAACTGAGCATTTTTTTGTTTAGAATTAACTGATTCCTAGTTTTAGATCACAATATGTCCGCTGAATGGTACGTGTTAATTGCAACACCTGACGATGACGACCGATTGAAGAAACCACTAAAACAATAGAATGCTTTCATATTTAGGCCTAAATATACAGGCTGTATGAAAATTTTGGATACGGCTATATTTCAAACAAAGATAGAAACGGTTTGACCTCTCATATTAAAGGAATGCCTATTTTGGTAATTTTTAGTTTTTAAATATAACGTCAGCCATTTTTCGAATATAAAGGCCAACTTTATAATTTCTAATTTCTTATTTTGTATTACGTTTAAAAATTTTATACATAATTTTAAGATTATTTTTAACTTCGGGTTTTTTATTAACCCAACCGATTTTGAGTTAATTGGACTTGGAATTAGGATTTTTGAAACGCTGTAGCTTCTAGGGTGCAGGAAATAAACAGGAACACCTATTTGAAAAAAAAATACTTGGAAAGACAAGTTGTGCCAAGCCACAGCATGAAATTTAATCGAAAACTGTTAGGTTTATCAAAAAATGCAAAGAATAAAAAAGTATTGAAATTGCGTATAAAATCCGAAAACGTAATGCTATATATTAAGTTAGAAATTTTAAAGTTGGTCGCCATATTCCAAAAACTGTTGATGCTGTAACAATTTTAAAACTACCAAGTTATACGAAATAAACATTGCCTTAAAACGGTGTTATGCCACTTAGTTTTAAGGTAAACTACATATTTTAAAGTCGAACCGCACTAAATCCTCTCAAAACATATTCAAAACTACGGTCAGACATAACATATACCAAATTAGGTTAACGATTTTGCAAAACAATTTGCAAGTTTGTGGTTTAAATTTGAAACGTTATAAAATTATCTACAACATTTTCAAATTATGTAACCTTTTCAAAACCCAAAACTTTACTAGAGCTGCACAAAAGCGTGGATTGTCACTGCGAAACTAAATTTCAATAAATCGTATACCAACTTTTGCAAAAGGTCCAACTTTTAAAACCATAAGCTTAAAGTTTTTCAAAATTAAAGCTCCATACAATTTTTTGTTAAGTGATGTTTAACACTTATAACATCGAATCGGATAACTAAATCCCATAACATATAAGAAATTAGGTTAAAAATTGTGTAAAACCATTGGTTAAAAATCAAAACGTTTAAAAAACAGCACCAATTATATAAGAATTATTTTTGGGGGTTGCCCCAAAAATATAAGAGAGAAGTTTTACCTAGGGAAAATAATTACAAAGTCACTGTAAGCATTGAATAGTATCTAAATCTCTCCAAAACACATGAAATGAAACTCAAAACAACCTTGGGTTTTCTAAACTACAGACAAAAGATTGGTAACCTTTATAAACTTTTCTCATTGCTGAACCCCTAAGAAAAATGTGGGTTGTCCCCAGTTATAACCTATTCAAGCGGGATTTTCAAGTCAAATAATTTCCGAGAAATAAAAAAAAAAAACGTGCGTTGTACCGAAATTCAAGCATTTTTTAGGTGGATTAATTTCAACTTTTTAAGGCCTAAATACACATTGTTAGCATATAATAAAATCGAATCTAATCACTAATCGAACTCAAGTAATTTTGCAAAAGGGCGCAGCTTTCGAAACCAAAATGTCATCACATTGCCCACCCTTTACCATAACTCATTGAGTATTATTAGCAGGTTCGGACTTGATAAAGTCGCTATACTGAACAGGTCTTTTCACTTATAGGCACTCCTGAGCGGTTTTCTTTGAAGCTCCTAATTATTGTCACCGGGTTCTCTCTCTCCGTCTGGCACACACGTTCTACAATCTCTCCGTCTCGCTCCCACTACATCACTCTCCAATTAGCTCCTATAACATTATTTCTTTTTCCGTTTTATACCACTAAATGTTTTCAGTTTTATAGTGGTTTTGTTGTTTGTTTTTTATGGTCGTCCCTTTCTTTTAATTTTCGATTCCTTGATTTCGTGGACAAGTAAAAAGATCGTCTGTGTGTCGGAATCGGAAACCAATTTTACAAAATCGGTATTGGCGTGTCTACTTTATTGCGGGCTAACGTCTCCCAATACATTCTGGATTTTGAAGCTATGTTGATGTGTCTATTTCAACACGCATTATTGTATTATAGGATTCCATACCTTAAATGGAACACACTGAACCATTTTAGATTTGTCTGCCCGTCTCAATCAAATATATCTGCCAGTCCCATAACTTGTTATACGTCTTGCTCGATTTTACTTCATTTTAAGACTGTTTTTCTTGGTGTGTTTTTTTATAAGACTAACCGTTTAAAAGTTGGAGGGGTATATAGTTTTTAAAAACACCCTAACCGAGCGGAAGATATTTTTGTATGGAATCGTTTTGAACCAAGAAAATAAAGAGCGATCCACAATAAATTAGAAATCATGTTTTACAACGGTTCAAAAAACAAGGAAGTTTACCTACTTAAAGTTTCCTGTCAGATTTACGGATACCAATGGTGGCCCATTTAAAAAAGACTCCCAGTTTTCACAAACAATAAACAATATTCCAAATTGAGCTGGATTGCGGAAATAACTTAATAACAGTAATCTCATTTTGTTTGTGATTTGCCTTGATGCTCCATTGATCCTTATTTATATAATTTCTCAAAAGTGTTTTTTGTCGCTAAGCGATATTTGCCTTAATTCTTCATCAAAATTAATGTTTCAAATTATTTTATAGCTTATGCTCCTCGCTATTGACGAAAAATAGGCAAATAGCTTAAATTTAATGTTTCGTTAAAAACATCTATTAAAAAAAACTTTCCTATTACAATTTATGATTCCTAATGAAAGGCGCAATCTATTAACAATTTGTTTAACTAGCATGGCAGCTGTTAGTTAGATTGTTTACATTCTATATGCAAGTGTCTATCACGCAAATAAATCAAATCAAATCAATGTAAAGCGTTATATATTTTTATAAACTGTTATTTATAAACCAACGTAAATAAATAAACCTAATTAACTGAATTAAATCAACGTATTAAATCAGTTAAGTGGAGGCCTACTTCCAACTTGCGAAATATTCGCACGGGTCAGCTAGTTACATAATAATAATTATTGAGATGATATTTATTTTAAGATTTCACTCATAAATTAAGCTTAATTTTTAATCATCTGTCGACCTTATCTGTTTTACCTTTCTTTTTGAGGTTAATGTTTACTACTTGGTTTATTTTCTTTGTTCAAAACTTTTCCATACAAAAATATCTTTCGCTCAGTTAGGGTGTTTTAAAACTTGTGTTTTCACATCACTATTAATATCGAACAGCTGTTATTGGAGACTTTCTTTCAGAATGTTTCTCACTTCCATCTATAAAACTTTTATCGATAAATAAATGAAAGACAAAATTTTGTAAACAAAAAAGGCATCGTTATGAAACCCGTTGTGTAGTCCCTAATCATTGTCTATTATCTTTGTTAGGACAAATATTTTTTGGCTAGTTTTTTCTAAAATTTGTGTTCAGAGGCTTGGCTTCACCTCAATAAATTCGAAGTAATAGGATGACGTATCTAACACAAAATAACCTTTACTAATTCATTATATTTTTGCATCAGTAGTGAGTTTTGCGGTAATGTGTAATATGATACATAAGTGCCAAGTAGTACAGCCGTCTTGTAACCGTAGTGAATAGAAACAAATGAAGAGGTTATAAGACATCAAGTTTGAAGTGGTCTGGCCTTCTTCTGAGAATTTCGAAGAGATTCACAAAAGAAAACCGTCGGTTAGGGTAGACAGACCTTGACGATCCTGGAAGGATGTGTAAGGATAGGAATCAGGACGAAGGTCATGCTTGCATGAGGAGTTTAGTGATAAAAAGGTCGAAGAGATGTCAACTTTTTATAAAAAATGTGATATCACAGTAAATTAAACAACTATATTATGTATTAGCAGTAAAAACAGGTATGAAAGATACGAGTTTAGATAATTTAAAAGCATCTGAGAGTGTGTGAATTGTGGTTTCGGGAGTGCAAATGTTCAGAACAGCTTAAATTTGAATTTTTAATATAATTTACTAGAAGGCTCTGCCCACTGTTTGCTTCGCTCACCAACTTCCACGGCGACTCGAATACTTACAGATTGTTGAATACTCTGATATTTCCACCGAAATTACAATTTTGATTAGGACAGAGGACAATTTTGGATCGGGGTAAAGTGGTGGTGGTAGCGGTGACCTATTTCCTGCCGCATGCGCAGTCGGGCAGGAATTTTGCGTAAATGACAGGAATTTGTATATAATAGAATCATTTACAAATTTTTATAAAGTGATAACGTTTAGTTTTTTTATAAAAATGTCCCAAATGCATAATTTAACCCCACTGCATTAGGTTTTCAATAATAGATATATATTTTAGATTTGTTTTGAAAATTCTTTACTAAATAGTTGTTTATAATAGTTTGAAGAGGCAATGTTTTGCTTACATTAGTATAATAGCGGTATGTAAATGTAGTTAATTTCCATGTGATTAGTTTATACCCGTTTGTAGGCTACATAGGTTTGACTGATGTACATAGGCATCGTAACGGAACTTGCTGTGATGATTTCATTTGGCAAACATCATAATTTACCACAAAGTATACAGTGTCAACACTTTTTAAACAAAACCACTAATTAGGTTTAGTCAATATTTTTACCGAATCTCCACAGGAAAGATGAGCTTTTGCAGTGACTCTCACGGTGGACACCGTCAGTGGTCAACGAGCAGGCCAAAACTTGCGAAGCCATAATCCGAGGCCGCGAGGTCGAGGTGTAAACTCGCAAAGATAGTTTCGCGCTGCGAGCTGAATGAGGCAGCACGTTTTCGGATTGAAATTCGCTCAACTCTACGTCAACGGTGCAGCAGCGCATCGAATTATTTTAAACATTTTTCGTCCGCATAGATTTTTTAACGCAATCGATAGCCTACTTGAAGGTTTTAAAAAAATGACATGTTTACTCTATAAACAAGATTTATTTAACGTTTAAAATTTAACTTTTTCAGATACTATTTTGAAAATATAGACCTGGAAAAATGTATACGAAAATTGCTCTAATTTCCTGAGGTTTTATTTTATTTGTATATCTCCCACTATTAAATTTTGTTTTGTTTTTGTTAATCCTAATATTACTGTTTTGCACGCCCCGATTTACCAATGGGCAGACTAGGCAATTGCCCAGGGCGGCAATTTCTAGGTAGCGGAAAATGTTTGAAGATTTTTTAAATTATTTCCAGAATATTGGTAAAAAAACGGGAACGACACAACAAACTTGTTAACTTGCTTAGGCATTATTAAAAACAAATTGGTTTTACACTTAAAAAATTAGAAATGCCCAAACTGGTACCTTTAAAATTATGTTCATGCATGTTTGCAGATTGCACTAAATACGTAGTTATAAAAAATTAATCGTATTTAAACAAGAATATAAGCCTACTATTTTTTTATCAACAGTACACACTATATTTCAGGTTAATACCTAACACGTTATTTTTACAACAGTATATGGCATCAGCCCACCATTATTGGGGTAACCCAACAATAGCCTACTATTAAATTTTGTGGGAGGGGGCGGCTACAAAAGGTTTTGCCCAGGGTAAAGCTTACCCTAAATCGGGGCCTGCTGTTTTGCGTAATTTTGCTGTCCTTCAGAAAAAAAAACTTCTGGACTTAAAATCTGAGCCAGTAATGCGAGGCGTTCGTATTCGTAAATGACCCAACAGTTAAAAAAAGAGTTCTATTTCTAAAATTACATAACTAATCAACTCATTACATAACTATTCAATTACATATCATATTCAAATAGCCATATTTTATTTACATAAACGTTAATACATTACTAAATACATACATTTTGTATAAAGGAACTTACCAAATTTAAATCTTCTGTGAATCGAGTTCCATCTGTGTTAAGTTTTTAGGGTAGTCTGTAATATAAACAAATTAATTATTTCACGTATTTAAACGATGAGAATCAAGTAATAATTAAGGAAAATACATATTTCATAATATCTTTTTAACAAAGATATAAGATTAGGCCTAAGTATAACATCAAAGAAAAAATGTTAATAATAATAACAAATGTTGAAATCACATTATTAAATCTGTATTGTAATATTAATATTAGTAATAATAACGTTTAAAAACAACAACAAAACTTAGGTCTTCTCCTAAACACAAAACTAACCTACAAATTAGAAATTCAAGTCATTGTTTCAAGTAATAAATCAGCTGTTTAAACCAACGTTACATTAAATAACAGATTATTGTGTACCAACAATGAAAATCTTTAATCCGCAGAGCTGTGTATTTTTAACCTATTTCCAAACAAAAACATTGTGAAAATTACCATATTTTCATATTTGCATATTTGTTTTGATAATGTCATTTTATGAAACATTCAACAACATTCTCCAACATTCTAGAACATTTTTTCTGAAAGATACTGGGAATATTCTGGAACATTCTGGCCAGTCTAGGCCACCGGCCACTTCGGCACTCGATTCCCACCTGCTTTACAGACTTCATTGATGCGATGCGACCTTTTAACACCCATACCTCCGATAACAACCTCTGCAGCCAAACCAAAACCTTCTTCACGGATGGGGGATGGAGAGCTATCATACCATATAACCCACATGGGGCTACGGGGATGGGTGGAAAGTTATAGCACCACGCATGGACAAACCACTAATATATTTATTAATTTATTCATATATTATGTGTTTGTGAATGTATGGGTGTATATATGTGTGTTGGTCATTGCTTTTAGAGTGTTTAGTAGCGCGAATTAGTTTGATAATTAGTGTTGTTTATTTCGTTACAATAAATTCAAATGTTTATCTTAATATTATTTTTGAAAACTCTGTAAGGAAGTCATTTCTTTTGTGTTAAGTTATTATTATGTTATTTATGATGTTAATTTACATTATTTGTTTATTTTAAAGCCTATAATGATACCGATATTGAAATCTCCATTGAACATGTGAATAATAATATTTATTTTCTTCCAATTGTTTACATTAATATACATATTATTGGTTGGGAAATATCTATTACCCCTTCCTGTGTTTCTTCCTGTGTTTGATGATTAGTGTTTAAAAATAACTAAACTAAATACAAAATAGTATAAGTAATAAAAACTTAAAAGAATACAGAATACGTAGTCTACCATTAATAAATACGAACTTATAATTTGGCTAACTCTGCCGTGGTATGTCTTAACAGGCCTCTTCATACGAAATTAAGACAAAAAAATAAATTCAAATACACGTAATTGCTTGCACGCATACTCACATACACTCAGACTTATATAAACTACCATACATATAATTAGATATAAACGCATTCAGCCCAACTAACTAATGCATAACACGTTCACTAGACCAGATTCTTAAATAGTTTATCGCAGGACTCGAAATCCTAAAGCCAATTTTCACACCACGTGTACATTTCATAGACTACAAGATCATGAAGGCACAAAAACAAGTAATGATGACTTATTAAAAGAAAACATTGTACTTTCAACGTTCAATGTATTTCACAAAAGCTTTTTCGGTTCTGCGCGAAATTATAGTAAACTGTCGTTAAGTGTTTTAATGTTGGTACGATTGCGTGTATAATTAGCGAAAAGATGCGCTTAAGTAGCACAACACAACAGCAATAAACTGTAAAAACAGTAGCTGTTCGTATTGTTTAATTGCTTAATGGTCGTGTTAATGGTGAATTTAATTGCCATGCGATATTTTGTATAGAGTAGAAAGCGCCAAGGATTGTTTTCTTTGGAAACACAATTATTTTTACCGCCTGCCATCTTACGTACTTACGCAATTTACATTCGAACGCGTTTCAACGAAAATATCGCCATCTTCAGGGATGCACGAGCTACAACAATCAAACTATAGCCTATCTAGAGTTATAGAGGGAAAGTTTGACTATGTAGGGGCTTACTAGTAAAATACTTATTTGTTATAACGTTTTCATACAAGTTTGGATTCACTTAAGTTTTTCTGTCAAGTGTGTTATAGGTAAAACATTCATGTGCTAAATATGCATAACATTTCCAAAACAAAATTTTGTTTGTGTACAAAAACGTTTGATCTATTCCGCAACGTCAGAATAGAACAGGTTGACCAAATTAAATATTTGCGGTTGATTGTTGACTCTATTCTCACTTGGAAACAGCATATTTATTTTTAGAAGATAGATTAGTAAAATATTTTATTAAAATGTTTTATATGCTTAGACATGTATGTAACAGCAAGTTACTCAATACTATTTACTATTCTCTTATACATTCTAAATTAGAATATCGCGTACAGTAAAACAAGTGATAACACTGCAGAGAAATAGTGTTCGTATCATTTCAAATAAATTGAAAATAGAGCATAAGGCTATTCTTTTTGTTAGAGGTTAGAATATTCTTCAATTCAGAAATCTGTAAGTGTTTAAAGTACTAAGATATATCAACTGCAGTTCCCATCAAGAACTGAGTTAGCCTATTTATTTCAGTACACCATGTTTTTTCGCATTCAGGCTGTACAAACAGAAGATTGTATTAAAGTATTTGAAAGCTTATTTACAAGGAATGAATTTAATTACATTTGACTCTTCTAAACTACAACATAAGAAATATTTAAACTTTTTTATCTTCTTAATTTTTGTACAATGATTACAAATTTTAACTTTCAGCTAGTATATTTTATATTTAACATTACGACACCTGATTTAAAAGTTATTAAATTTTGTAGAAAATTTTATGTAGATTCTGAAAATGGTGTTAAATTGAACAAAACATGCATGGTCAAGAAATTTAGAAGTACCGATTTTTAAAACAATTATTAAAATGTTTATTAATCCAAGAACATGATATAAAAAAAATTGCACTATGTTATCAGCAGTAGACCTACTACCAAGTAACTTATCACCAGCCATCCTCTATATTGAGCTTAACTTGTGAAAAGATATGTGTACAGCACTTGGTACAACTAATACTTGTATTTATTCAAAAGAGTTTCAACGAAAATGTCGACATCTTCAGTGGTACACGCGTTACAATAATCAAACTATAATTAACTAAACACTCTTAAAAAAACGAAGTAAAATAAAATCCCCACGTGTTCACGTGCTTTACGTATATCGGTACAACCGCATGAGCTAAGATAGTTAGAACGAGTATTTAATAGGGTTTTATCTAAAATAAAGCCAGACCTCACCCCCCCCCTCCCACCTCAGCGGTCTGGTCTCGATCAGAAGACCAGATACTCGCCGCTTATCGTGTTCTGCTTCTGGCTCTAACACTTTGGGTCATTTTTTTGTGCCCGTGTATGTTCTCCGGCGCCTTGAGGTCCACCGACAACTTTGCGACGGTTTTTTATGTGTCATTTACTGGTTGTAGATTCGAAGTGATTACATTATAACGGTATCGCTAGACCGAGGTGAGGTCGGCTTCAATGGACGGTTTCGGAATGAATGGGTCATGGTAGAGGTCGAACGTTCGGTGTTCTTTCAATTTATTGTGCAATCTTTGTGGCTGATTTCCATGTGACGTCATGAAACAAAGTAGACTGTGAAATACGCTCCTACTATTTATTTATCCACAGAATACGTTGTGATTTGACGTAATACAATTTAATATGAATCGGCTATTTTGCAAATTCTGTAAATTTAGTCTGTTTGGTTTTACAGTATATGCTTTTTCTTAATTCATTTTGATACGGTCTATAGTAACGAATGCCCAAAGTTTTATTCGTTAAAATATAACAGCTGTTTTTATCCATCAACCATCAACAGTTATGTGAACCTTTTAAGGTTATATTTAAAACTTTTAGTTTAAGTTTTTTTTATCGAATAGTAGGTCTACAATATACGTAAGGTTTTATTAATTAAATATAACAGCTGATTTCGTCCATCAGCTGTAATACATCAACAACTATGTGAAGCTTTTAAGGTTCTGTTTACAACTTTTACTGTAAGTTTTGTGTTGTTATTATATGAAAAATAATGTACATTGATACATCTAATTCGTTCTTCCACGTATATAAATAAATAAATTAAATATTTTTATGAATATTTTGCACACGTATCTTTTAGACATGTATATATTATGGAATTTTATTATAAATTGTTTAAAATGTTTAGTTTATTTGTTTTAACTTTTTGTGGAAAAAGCATGTTCTTAAACATTTTTTTTTCTTTTTTGTATTAATTAAATTTTATGTTGATTAATTGAATATATTACTTTCTTATTTATGTATTTACAAAATAAAAGTATGAATAAATAAAATGATTTACTGTTTTTTGAATTCTAAATAAATCAACATAAACGATTTATCCATCCTGACATAAAAAATACAAAAATCATTCCAACCATTTACATGACTTAGATTTTTTCTTTTATCGAATGCCGACAAGTTGGTAATAGAAGTGTTTAGGCTAATTTCTTGAAAAAAATTCATTTTCAAAATATTTTGTATATTACAATTGAAAGAGGGGTATTGCATCCATCGAGTTCGAGAACGTAAAAGGAAGCAAATTAAATTTACAACGTCATTTCCTATAAACGTCCTCGTATGAGCGGTTATGCCGATATTCGGCCCAACAAGATAGCAAATTTTGCATTTTTTGGTAAGCGTTGCAAATTTAATGAACTTTAAAAATGGCAATGATGACTAATATCACAAAATGCATATTTTAGGAGCATTATAAGGCAACAACTGAAAAAGTATAACGCATCGAGGACCGTTTTTTCGAAGCTGCAATTTGTGTGCACACCTGTGCCTAACAACAAAACAAATTAACAATAAGTTACCTTATATGGGCTCCGTCACGTGACTTTTTTCTTAGTTTGCATTAACGCGTTTAAGGCTTATGCTCCAACCTCATCGTGAGCGTCAATACATTACAATTAAAAATCACTGGCAAACATATAACGTTTAAACAAATAAATAAACCACGTCACAGTACGGTGCGCATCGTTTCAATGCCGTCGGACAACCCACGTCTTTATTTAAGATCGTTATCTTGGATCTTGATAGCCGTATCGTATATTGTATTCGAAGAAAAATCCAATTCATATAAGGTAAATTATTGTTACCGAACAAAACGATTCATAACAAAATTCAGAACCACATCACGCGAATTTTTAATGTATAGTTTGACTGTCCTAATTGTCTTGTATTTATGTCTTATTAATTTTTTAAAACAATCCTTTATTTACTAAAACTGCTACGAATTTAATTATTTAAATTATTGTGTTCTCGGTCAAGAATTCAAATCATCACTCCTTTCGAAAAAAAAACTCGAGGATAAACTTCTAAATGGAAGAATATTGAACCCCAAAAAAAGGTGCTGTTTGCTCTCGTTTAAATTTATTTAAAATGATACAAATAAAATCCTTCTGGAATTTTATTCTTGGTTTTACTGTACTATAGTAACAAAATTTTAAAAAATCATCGATTTCATCAAATGTCGTTTTTTGGTTTCAGTGCTGAATTGTTACTATTCCAAATTAATTAAGATAACAATTTTTCACGAAAACCTTATATCTAATATTTCGTTTACAGTTTTTATTATTTATCTTTTTGGTGAAGTGTTTAGTTTCTTTTTTTCAGTGCAAACATGTAAAATGGCTGAGCGTTAACCTGTATTTTGTGTTTTTTTTTCACTCTTGATTCCTATAATATTTGTTTGCAGCTGAATAGACACAGTTTACTTTCAGAATTTGAAAATGCCACTTTTATATGATCACGTTGTCCCGCACAATTACCAATGAACGTACCTAAAACTGGTTCATATAAACTTCGACAGTTACTTTAATTCAAATCAGTAAGTGTAACTCCGTCGAGTGACAAATTGCCCGAAACTATAACTAATTACGCTTAAACATACATTAAAACCTAAGTAATGCGTTGAAGGCGTAATCAGCCAATAGAAATGCTGACACTAGTAGCACACTTGATAAATATACTAATGATATGTAAATACTGAACTGAACACTTTATCACGCGTATGATAGCGTTAGAGAGAGAAGGGCAGAGTATTGTAATTTTATCGGTTTCTAGTTTGGTGGGGATGTGACTTTGTACTAAGTGAATTACGCAATCTGAATTTCTGTTAAACTCGTTCGCATTGGGAATTTCTAGTTTTGTTTTATTGGTGAATTTATAACCTAGGTAGTATGTTTGGAATTCAACGGACCTACTGGAACGAATTCTAGGAAAAGATTTGAAACGTTTCGGCAAAAATGATTCGCTGTTTGTTTAAGGCGATTATTCCTTAGATGAATAAGGCCGAACTTAGACTGTTTTGCTGTGGTGATTTATAAGTGAATTTATTGAAAACGTTGATTATAATAAGTCGTTAAAACTAATTGCCTTAACTTAAACACTTTAATACAGGCATATGAATTGTTGGTGTAGTTTAATTTAGTTTCCTCATTGGTTTGTTTTACTTCTACTAACACGGGTACCAGCAGCTTCGCTCGCAATCATGAAAAATGATTGAAAGAAATTTCGGGTAAATATTAAAATTTCACTGGCCCAAAAACGAATAATAAATTTCGTCGAAATCAATTTATGTTTCTCATTTAGGCTTACATACATGATCAAATTTGCGCCATTAAGCGCAAAACCACGATTTCCGCCAGTTTCTTTCAGGTGCATTTCAAGTCTATGGGACTTTTTACCTAAAATATATTAGACGAACATTATGTTACACCTTAGACTAATAATCGAAATACAAATGTATTCTCTCCTGTGTAAAACTTAAGAGTAACATATGCTAAGTTTTAGGTCTCTAGCTTCAGAATCGTCTAGAACATTATCGAAACTTCTTGAACATTCGGTAAGCTTCTAGAACATTGAGGACCATTTTGACCAATCTGGGCCACTTCGGCACACAATTCTCAGCTCCTTCACCGACTTCCTATAAGAAGTCCATTAGGGCGATGAGCTCTTTTGACATTCATAACTCCGAAACTAACCTCTGCAATTCCAAACCAAAACCTTCTTCATGGTAGGGGTGAATGGAGAGTTATCATACCATACAACCCCCATGCGACTGCATGTACAATCAATTACATTTATTTAATACATTAATTTCAAAATGGATTCAATAATAAGGAAATCGTTTTTGTTTTCAAACTTTTTATTTACATGTTTTTGAAATTTAAATATTTATTCGAAAACTATTAAATTTTTTTTATTTTTGTTGTTTTTTTAAAAAAATTTCACAAGTTGGTAAGCCTTTATTTCATTAAAAGTTTTAAATAATTTGGCTCCTGGAAGATCAAAACAGGTACCTTACGAAGAGAGAACGGCATACATTACCAACTACAATCACTATTTCTGTAATTGGCGAAATCGTTTTGCATTTCCCCGAATACCTACTTTATTTCTGTCACAAGGATATAATTAAATAAATAGTCGCGCTAAAATGCTTTGTGCTTTCGTTTTGATCAACGTTGTAAACATAACTTTAACCTGTAGGGTGTTGGAAGCTAATCAGCTGTTTTAAATATGACATCGTTACTATACAAGTATGCTCAGACAACGATGGCAGAGGGGTCAAATGCACATGAGGACGTTCAAGGACTTCGCTCTAAAAAATAAGAAGAGAAGATTGTTTTATTTTGATCACACAATAAGTTATCCCGAAGTACCAATTTATGGAGAAAGTGATATTTCCCGGGTGTTGGCACAGAAGATCAGTCCGTGAAGGACGTCAGAGTTGCAGTGTCTGCTTGTGACATGTGACGTACTGTGAGGACTGTGGAATGGCAGGAGACACACCAATCAATGATCGAGCTCAAAAAATATTAAAACTTTTTTTAATTAGATAAACATTTTGACATCAGTAACAAGTGGTTATTTGTTTAGAAGTCAGTAGGATTAATGATTTATTTTTAAGTACCGGTAACCATCAAGGCTTGTAAAGCTCTCTACCTTTAATATTCTAAAATAAACTAGAAAGACTATTAATTGGTAGGAGGACCAACATTTTCATAAAATCAAAAACTCATGAAAATATTTGGCAACAATAAATTGTTTACAATAAATAAAAATAATAGTAAACTCGTAATAAATAGATGGCTGAGCAGCTGTATATATTTAGCCTTTGGTGTGCCCTATGGTGTGGTACGTACAAAAGTTAAAGAAACTGCATCATACCATAAACAGCAAATTAAATCAAACATAACAACACTTTTATTGCTACTTGAATTCCAGTTAATCATCATAACGCTCAAAATATGCTTTATAATCAACGGTTTATAATGATACCCGTGCGAATATTTAGCAAGTCAGGAGTAGGCCTACTTACCCCGATTTAATACGTTGATTTAATTCAGTTAATTACGTTTATTTATACACTTTTATTTATAAATAACAGTTTAAAAAAATGTATAGATCTAACGCTTTAAGTTGATTTAATTTGATTGATTTGCGTGATAGATTACACTTGCATGTAGAATGTAAATAATCTAACTAACAGCTGACGTGCTAGTTAAATAGAATTGTTAATAGATGGCGCCTTTCATTAGGAATCATATGAACTTTCGTATCAAAGTTTTTTAATAAAATTTTAACGCAAACATTAAATTTAAGTTATTTGATTATTTTTCGTCAATAGCGGGGAACAAAAGATTTAAAATTATGTTTGAATCATTAATTTTGATGAAGAATTAAGGGAGATATTAAAAAACACATTTGGGGAAATAATATATAAGGATTATTGCTCTTAGGAAGATTAAAACTTACCATTTTACTTCTAATTTTTACCACCGAACCAACTAACCTGGTGGGGCCCGAAATGATAGTTACATAAATCCTCTCAACTGACATGTGTAGGCTATGCCTTAGAATATTAACACAAAAATAACCTAGAACTTGTATTACATTACCTTAAAGTATAATCTAGGCTAGGCTGAAGCTAATCAACTGTTATAAATATGCGTTACTTTCCCTACCTTATGAGCATCCGTTAAAATACCAACGAAAAAACGTCCTAGAAGTTGTATATAAACCTTATTTTCTAACTTAAAAATATAAAAAGCAACAAAAACCAATCAGACCAAATAAACATTCTTTCCGGACAAGCACGACAAAATCAATGAACAAGAGACTTTAACGCCGTACAGGAAATGTTCCAATGAATAATCCCTGAAATTTTCGCCCCAGAACACACCTCGGACGCCGATGACTATCTAGTCTGCCGTGAAGTGCAAACCAATGTAGCTAACCTAACCTAACCTAACTTATGTTGGCGACCGTGCTGTAGCGCTGTCTCCTTCCAAAGCACTTTCATAGTACTTGTTGGGTTTAATAAGCAGCGTGTACTGTGTACCGGATATTTACATCATGTTTCTTTATAATGGAGAATGGAGAGTAAATGATAGTCTCACATCGTGACGTTCTTCTTAAGTTATCTTATATCGTGCGCATAGTATGCATTCGCACGATTTTATGAACGGTATAATTGAATGATAAAAGTATGCTTATAAAGTGTATAGTAAATAGGCCAACGCTGTGATGAAAGCACACTGGTATTCGATTTACTCCATATATATAGCGGCTTTGCTCTGGCTGGCACAGAATCAACGTAGACCGAAAACTACTAAGAAAGGGTTTCGGTAAATTTTGATTTTAAAGCGTAAAAATTGTGAAAATATGGGGTTTACTCCCAGCCCTACAACAAATAAAACAGCTGATTAGGACGAAAAGCTTAGCAACACATGTTTGTTGAACGCATTTTACATTCATTACCATAGCAGCCTACTTAGCAAATTTAGAATCAGTTTATTATTCTTTACAACCTACAGCGTTTTTAGGTTAGGTCAACAAAATAAAAGGAAACACAAACAAAAATCTACGAAAATGGCTTTCCGTATTATAATTGAAACATCTGTTGTTACATATTATAAATAAAACAGCTGATTTGGATCAAAAGCTTAACATAATTTTAGGTTAGGTCTATACTGAACCAACGCACATTTCTTGAAACCATGTGTGGTATAGCAACCAACTTGGTAAGTTTGAAGAACTTTTAAAATAAAAGTAAACACAAACAATAATCTGCGAAAAAGCATACTGTATTTAAATTTAAACATCTGGTGTTACATATTATATTTTTTTCTTTAGTTGGCAATATAAAAATTTGCATGTACTGTTGACTATTGATTATTTAAATATTAATGGTGATATTACAACGCAGGACGTGATTCAAATTATTGGGCAAGGTGCGTGTCTAGTTCGATCTCTTGTCTTACATTATGTATAGGTCATGGCTACCCCAATCACCCTGCCCCGTTCCAAGTGCCTTTGTCCTAATAAACCGTACAAATATCAAAGTAATACAATAACTTGTATTTGCTTCTCCATGAGTCGCCAAGGGGGTTAGTGAGCGAAACGTGTAGGGGCGGAGCTCCTAGTTTATATACACAAAAGAAAAGTCTGTGTGTATGTATGATCCAATTTGTGAATTAGCTATGCGCGAATCAAAAATGTGTAAAACAGCTGATTCGGATCAAAAACTTAACTTATTTCTAGGTTAGGCCTATACTGAAACACTCATTTCTTGAAAGCATTTACATTTATTACCATAGCAACCTATTTGGCAAATTTAGAATCGATTAATTTTTTTAACAACCAACGGCGTTTTTAGGTTAGGTTTTTTTAGCTCTATTATGTAAAAATCCTGTCATTCACACAAAAAACCTGGACTTACTTTGTTTGCGTCAGGATCTAGAATACCGCACCACCACCACCTTACCCCTATCCAAGTTCCTCTGTCCTAATGAAATAGTTATTTCAGTGGAAGTATCTGATCATACAACACTGTGATCGGTTTTTATTTGCTTCGCTGAGCTCCTACTATATTTTAAAAAACAATAATTTCTGTTTTCGATTTCTTATTTGTTAATAATGTATTCACAACCGTAAAATATATTTTCGTCCCTTGTATCTATATTTTCTCTGGTTATGAATTACCTTAAGGTTTCTTACTATAAATGGAAAAAGCCGATTACTTGTTGGATTTATCTGTATTTCACAATCAATTTTCTCCATAATGAATAGGCCAAAGGTATGAGACCAAACTAAAGCACCTAAAGACACACATACGAAAATATTCAAGCAATCACAGTTAAAACCATTTTTTCTCACATCAAGCTATAAAACAACCTATAACTTATTTCATAAATTTTCTCGAAACAGCTGATTTACTTCCTATAGAAATTTTACGCTCTTTAGCTTAAAGTAATTTATTTTATATCGTCTTTAGGCTAATTGATATAAATAATGGTTATAAATGATCAACATCTGTTCGATAATCAGCACTTGCTTAAATTGTTTATTGGCAACTAAGAAATGTATTACTTTCCTTTTTTTTTAAATATACAGTAGGCTACATAAAAAAAATCTTGAAGCAGCACACAATATTTGAAGACCTTCACAAGTAGGCTACCACTAGAAAATACAGTCTTCTATGGTTTTAAATGGCTTCATTAAAAATATTTAAAAACATTCTGTTATAAGCAAAGTGTTTCCAAATTGCATTTCGATACTTTAACTGTAGCTGAATTTTCTTTGGCACAGAAGGATCGCGATTTTATATTTTTGATATACATATACTGTAGTTTAATTTGTAGTTCCACACACTTTTTCAACGATGAATGACAACAAAGTGTTGATTCTTTACACTCGAGTTCGATTGAGATTCATCGAAGTAATGTTTTTGGAAGAGTAAAAACTTGAGACCTACTCTCCTCTCCACCACAACCCACTTTTTATATTTAAAGCTAGGATCGTTGATTCGTTGCATAACAAGTAGGTGTGCAATATCGAGATGCGAAGGCAGTACATAAATGGGATGTACATAACCTTTAACTCTATTTCTATGATAATTCTATTGTCTTCGATCCCAACGATAATCTTTTGTTGTCTGGATGTTTTTGTTTGACAGAAAATTCAAGCACTCCCTTTCTATAATCGTAAAGGGTAAGTGTTTTAAAGGAAATGTATTTAAAGTAATATAATAAACAAATTTCCTGCACCATACTATTGATGCTCTTTTCCTGCTTATTTTATTTGTTTCTCTTCCTTAGTCATCTCATTCGCAACTTTTTCAGCGTTTGCAATACGATCAATGTTAATTTTTCTCGTTGCTTTTTCCTACCTCAGCTTACAACTTTTTTCGAATACTAGCTTTTTCTATTAATCTATCATTGAAAATGTACAGAACATCTAATGCATCAAACTTCAACTTTTGTAACCAACAAATACAGTTTTAGGTATTCGAGCCCGTATAATGTGATTCAGACATTCGTTACAGTTTTGCACCTTTCCGTGAAAGCATTTAGCTAACAGGTCTCTGAATGTAGGTTCTGTAGCCAGTAGTACTTTATTTGGGAAGGTGTTTTTGTATCAAAGAGGAATAAGTTAGTGTTTATCTGTGAAAGTAAGACAATGTGAAAGTAATTACTGTAATTCAAACCTCGTACGTCCTATGATTTCGTCGGCTTGTTGTTCATTAAAGAGGTGCTCATATTTCTTAAAACAAGAAATAAAGGAAAGTTGCACATATTGTTTTATATATTATACTTTTATTACAAAAAAGGAGGATTTTTAGTCAAATAAAATATTGCATTTTTGGAGTCATTCTTCCTGAATTTGACTATTTCAGCCAAGATTTAGGAGGGTTTCTCTAGTTGTCTTAGTCATAATCATGGATTTTTGGTCTACTCCTGTTGAATTCTGTGTTGTAAACCCCTAATACGAAATGTGAAACCTTTAATAGAGATGTGATACTATACTGACCACCAGTCTCAAATTTTTGTGGGGCCAACAATCCGAGCAACTATTTTAAAATAAATTTTCCGAAACGTGTATTCTTTTTTCCCAAATTCGGTATCTCAAAAGGGCTTCTTTGAGGGGACGGGTATTTTTCTGAAAAATATACAAATTCGAGCATTTGTTAAGTAATATCTTGTTTTAAGAGACATTAAAACTTCAAAAATTTTGTCGCGAAGATTTTTTCAAATACCTATACGGTTTCAGATTTCAAAATGGCGGCTCAAAATGATTGGAAATGTATGTTTAATATAAGCACTACAGCTATACCATTCACTACAAAGAGACTCAAAATCAGGTGTTACAAAGTTAGGATCGTGAATGGAAGCCGAAACCGTAGCGACCTTACCGGGCTCTAGGGTCAGTAAGGTAACGGGCCTGCGACCATTCTAGGCCTCGGGGCAAACTGTTCGCAATGTAGACAAAAATGGTACCATTGGTCTTGTGCTCTCTAGGCCCACTCGGGCGCTTCGGTGTGGCACATGGTGAGGATTGGCTTCGTGTAGCAGAGGGTATGCTGGTTTGTATGGTTCCCATCCCCCTTACAGTTGAGTGATTAGATTCGTTTATTTCACATAAACATGTCTTACAGAAACAGAAGCACTGTCAATCTTAAAATACAACAATTTTTTAAATTCAAATTATTAAAACTACTCTTATTCTATATTTCTTAATTTCAAAGTGGACATATAAAATATTCACTTACATTATAATAAGCTTTGCTTATAATTTCATTTTTAAACTGTAGGCCTACCTCATTTAAATATTTGTAAAGATTTGGTAATATATTGTATAATTTTAGACCCTTGTATAGTGGAGTACTCTCAAACAATTTCAAACGATGAGATAGAAATCTATAATTTTTCTTTGTTTCTGGTGCTATAATCATGTTTAAAACAATGTTGATCCAATATTTTCCTATTAGTGTGGACCCAGACTAAAACCTCATATAGGCTATGGTACAGTCCCGATAAATTAAATATTTTTAAATTATTAAAAGTTGGCCAATAACTAGTTTTTTGATCCAGATTGGTCATTGTCCGTAAATTATTTTGGAACAAAAAACTTTGTCTATTCCCACTGCATCCCCCCCCCTCCCATGACTATGCCATACCGATTTTACACAATTTGGAATATTTTAATTATTTGTAAAATTCTCTTTTGTTTTGAATTCAATTAACCTAAGTTTTTCAAGATTTAGCAAACGTCCGTTTTCACCAAACCACCATTTAATTTCGTTAAGAGACCAAATTACTGCACTTGATACATTTTAATGCAGTTTTCTTTAATCACTGCAGTTGTGTCATCTGCAAATAATACCAATTTCAAATTAGTATCATGAGAAATGGCATTTATATAAATTAGGAATAATAAAGGGCCTAGTATGATACCCTGTGGTACACCATATGACATTGAATTCCAATCAGATATGAGTCTGCCATTTCTCCTGTAAATAGTTATTCTCTGCATACGGTTCTGCAAATACGACTTAATTAATAACAAACATCTACCTTTAATTCCATATCCCTGCAATTTTCCCAACAGAATGGAATGGTGAACACAATTAATAAATGCCTTGGATAGAGCACAGAAAACAATCATTTTGAGTGTCGGTGGTGAACATTCGGTTGAACACTCTTCTGGGTAGAACACT
The DNA here is from genome assembly GCA_018207615.1 of Philaenus spumarius. Classification (NCBI taxonomy): domain Eukaryota; kingdom Metazoa; phylum Arthropoda; class Insecta; order Hemiptera; family Aphrophoridae; genus Philaenus; species Philaenus spumarius. The sequence goes on from JAGFPH010000721.1 coordinate 248,545, forward strand.
CAACTCACGAAAATGTGTTACAGACGTTAAAGAGTTAGAAGTCAATTATTGCAAATGTATGAGTAAATTAAAAACCGAGTAAGCCGTGACCCGTGGATAAATTCTTAATGCCACACTTTGGCAGACATAGCCCTAGTCAAATTCTAGACCAAGTCTAGACTAACCAGATTCTAGTTTAATTAAAAGTAAGTTGATTTTAGTGAAACTGTAACAATTACAAAGAATATAATTTACGAGCGAGGAGGGTGAGGAATTACTTGACCGAACTAAACCGGAACTACGGTCGGACGGATGACATGATGTGGGGAATATTTAAATAGCTTCACAAGTCAAAGGAAGGGTTCTAATTGAAAGGTTAACGTTATAATTATATATGTTATAGTTAAAAAACACAAAATAATAAATTGTATTGAGATTCTAGCACTCGAATCAGGCTTCGTTCATAGTAAAAATAAGTAATTCTTCTCAAGCTGTTGTTAAGCTGAGTAGGAAAATTGATTGAAAAAATACATACAAACTGAGAAACTATCAGGGATTCAAACATGATGTTATTTAGCTTCCAAGAATGCAATTATTATAATAATAAGTAATTATATAAGGGTAATTAATTACCCATTATTATATCAAGGATTGTTCCACTTGTCAAATTAAAGAAAAAAGTTCATATAAACATCTGGAAAAGCTTTTTTTACAAGCTATCCCCCTTTTTTACTAAATAATTTATATCTCTAGAACAGCTTAAGCGATTGAGTTTTAATTTTTCACGTTACTTAATAATGTAAAGACCTAGTTTGAAAAAATAATCAACTTGTACCAATAATATGGTTTAAAATGACGGCCATTTAAATATTTTAAACGAAAATAACTTCAATCCCGTAAATATTTACAAAAAAAAATGTCAGTAGTAAATTTGTATCCAACAGCATCCAACTTAATAAATTGCAATTAATTAAGCAATTGTTGCAAATTAGTTATTGCCTACGCTTTGTTACTATGTATGTTGAACCCGTCAAAATAATGGAAGCTGTTTACTCACTCTTTGAATGATAGTTTTGGCAATTGAAACATTCGTTAAGAAATTAAACGGGTTACAAAAATGTATTTGTAACAGTTTTTATACAAAATTACGGTTTTTTTTAGTTATTTTCGTTTAAAATAGCCGCCCCATTTTGACACGAATTACAGGAAAAAATGTATTACTTTCAACAAAATAAATATTTAAATTGATGGGTAAAGACCCCATTCCCCCAATCTGTAGATGCATTGATCTAATTGTGGTAAATATTAAACCAGGCATAGTCGCCTAAGATTACCTTTCTTCATGAACTAAGTCGTTATTTGTTAAAGTAGAAATTCTCCTCTTCACTCGCAGATATAACAAATTGAATGACTCGAGTAATGGGAATATATTCAAAAATTTCCCCGTTCCAAAAACGCATAGTGAGTTTTGCACAAATCGATTTATGTTTCCCATTCAATTCCACATACGTGCGCCAGATTTTGAGGTGCATAGCACAAGTCAATGTATGAGAAGGCCTACAGTTTACCTAAGCAAATATTTACCCCTTGGTCGCAAATAATCGAATTCCAATTTTTTGTTTCCTACATAAAACTTAAGAATATAATATGTGTCAAGTTTCAGGTCTCTGTCTTCATAGTGTAACTTAAGTATTATTATTTATATTTAATTTAAGCGTTGTTGTCCCACTTCAACCCCTAAGACCGAAGTTATAAACTAGAAATAGTTTTTCTTTCGTGTACGTCACTTAAGATTAATCTGTACCATATGTTAGCTCTCTAACATCTAGGAAGTTCATGGATTTTATATTGATTGTATTTACTGTATTTCATTTTAAGTTCTTAGACGGTAGTGACTAATTTTCAATGGGTTTAGTTTTACCAAATGGCATTTATTAAATAAGTGTACTAAATTTCAGATCTCTAGATTCAAGTGGGGAAAAATAAAACTAATAAATATTTTTTGTTTTATTGGTTGGTCTCGCCGTTTCCATCCCTTAAACAAAACTAATCGAAAGCGATGGCTCTAATTTGTTTATATATTACTTAAGAAAAATTTTGAAAAAGACAGTTCTCTATTCTCATGGGAATTAAAAGTGTTTTGTTTTTGGAACCATTTTAAACACTTAATTCTACGTAATAGAAATATTTTTTACTACGTTAGCTCCTTCTTTTGCTAACTGACTACTGTGCAAAAATCGGATCTGAAGATTCAAACTGTCTGGGCGTGCATACTTAACACACACACAATACAATCCCACAGATTTTTTCTCTTTAAATATATTATGGATAATTATAATATTATTTGTTTACTTTTCATAAACATGTTTGTGTAAAACATTTTGTTTTATGATTTAAGTCAAAATTGTATTTTATAATAAATTCGTTTATTCATAAACTGTATTCTTATGTAAACAACTATATTTTATTTTCATGGCCACATATTTTACAGGAAAACATATAGCCATGACAGAAAAATATAGGCCTAATAGTTTTAATAAGACAATTCTCTATTAAGGCTCGGGTTATTAAAGCTCCCAAAATTCAAAACGGTGAAGTTTGCTATAAATTCAATGTTAAAATAACCTAACCATACTTTCACTTTTAAGCATTTTTTGTTGTTGTTATTTTCGTAAAAAAAAGCTATTTTTTTTTAAAGTAAACTAGATTGTGTGGTTTTTTGCAATATCTCTTTTTGCAACTGAGTAAAAAATGAATAAAGTTTACTATTTATATCATACGTTTATGAAAACGATAAAACGGTTATTGAAAATGTATTCAGCAATCAACATCTGCATATGACAGTACTTCAAAATGATACAAAATTTTTAAATTTATTCCACGAATTAACGGAAAAAATTACTTACTTATTCTGTAGCAATTCTTATGGGAATCAGATTCAATATGGCGGACAGGGTATCCACCCCTTAAAGATATTTATTATAAAATAAATTACAGTTCTAAGGCATATTTTCGTTCCTATATGAGACTAAATATTCTATTGTGAATTTGTATTCAAAATATTTTGAGAGTTTGTCCTTTTTAGAGTTAGTAAATTTATACAGGATTCTTTTGAAGTGAATTGGAAAATGAACACCTATAAAGTGGCCTAGCCTATACATTCGGTAAGTTATTGTAGGGCTGGTAAGTACTAAGATGGCGTCATTAACTACTCTACCTTTGTACCTAGGTGTTTTCGTGACTCTGGCGATAAAAATGCAAATATGTGCGCACGACACCTTAACGTGCTTCGTGCCGTATCGTGCAAGCAAGGAGGTGAGATGTGGGAATACCGAGGCTTAGTTCTAACGTCAAGAGTTGATATTTCGACTTTCTAATACATCCTTATACGAAACAAAACTTAGTGTTTCTATCTTAGTGTATTACAATAGCTCTTGTAAACTACCTTCAAGAGAAAAAGTCAGGAAATTAACTAGTTAATGAAGTTAGGTATTGTTGAATGTAGGCCTACACTATGTAAAACAAATAATTCTGGGTTATTATCTTAGTACATCAAAGATAAACTCTGAAATTATATTTGTAAGCCAAAGCAAAGGTGGGATATAATGTAAATATATAAAAGCAAAACTAGTACAGCGTATGTTTATACAAACCAAATCTAAGGTATTAAGTTTTCCAATCAAAAACTGTAACGTAGGCCTAATTTAACATCAAACCAAATCTGGGGGTTTTAATGTCAAAACGGGGATATTATATTTGAAATTATTATATAAATTATATCTGCTAGGATAAATACGATCAGTTTGAGTACAATTTTCCGCCAATCCTAGCTTAACCCTTTTATTTGAGTTCGTCGACGCTTTTCGGAGTTCCTCCATTCTCGAGACCTACTTCAGTAACTATGTTTCAGTTACGAAACGTGTTGACGAACTCAAATAAAAGGGTTAAGCTAGGATTGGCGAAAATTGTACTCAAACTGATCATATTATATTTGCATAACAAACTAAACATGGCATATGGTATTTATTTTTATATTAAATTAACATTAAGGTATTATTTTTTTACTATAAAAACAAAACTGGGATATTATATTTATCTGGATATAAAATAAATACTAGGATATTGTATACACTGTAAAATAAAATTTTGAATATTATTAATTTTAAAAACAAAACTGTTATTATAATTATTTATTTGTATGACAAATCAACAATGGGATATTATATTTATTATAAAATTTAAATTGGTATAAATAATGTTTATTTGAATAATAAATCAACACTAAAATGTTATTCTATGTATGACGTTATTATTTTAGTAGTGATGGATGTTCAAACCTGTTATTAGTGTTTGTTCGAACATTTGCCACCATTAGGTTCTAAGACACAAGAACTAAAAATAAAAACAGATATTATTAATATACTATATTTCTGTAATAAATTAAGAATAGGATATAAAATATATTATAAAATTAAAACTGGGATATTAAATTTATTTGTATATTTAATCAACTCTGGTATATTTTTTATAGTATACCAAACTAGAATGTCATGTTTTTATTTTACCTCAAAAGTAAGATATCCACTACAAAATTGATCGATCCATTAGCAAACTAGTGCTAGTACTACGTATATTACCCTAAGAGAGGGTCACGCAGAGTCACGTAAATCGAGCAAGGTCACGAAATCCAGCGATTTAAATAACTCGAGTCTCTGCGTGAGTCGGTTAATAAGAAGGGATGTTTCGCGGGGTTTTATTTTGGCGATCGTGGGCTAGAACATTATTAGGAGCGGACGTTCGGGCGGCAACATAAACAGTGGACTTCGGAGGTACATTAATATCTGGACACTCTATATCGCGGCTGTCTACAGTCAAGGCGTTCGAATAAATTGCTATATATGGGTGCTGTACATGCGGGAGCATTATGGGTAATGTGGTCTGGAAGTTATCGTTTTAAAATGTATTAATCTTATGTGTTACAGATTTCAATAATTTTTGTAACATGCGCATTACAAAAATACAGCATTTCATAGTGCATGTCAATACTAAACTATAAAGAGAAAGGTTTAAGTTGTGTGCTGCCTACACTGTTAAAAAGATAACCAACACTGAAAGGAAAAGATATGTTGTCAATGCAAGATCTAAAAAAATACTCTAAGGTATAGGCCTATATTGGATATATATTGCATTGCAATTTCATTAAAATCTATTAATATTTCCCATTTTGTTATATCTACATGATAAGCGCTAATAATCACGTTTTAGTCTGTTACTCATAACTCCAGATGAAAAAATAATAATAATCAGGTTTTGTGTGTATTTCACATCTATGAGTACATTTTACCTTAGCTATTGCCTAAGAAAAATATTTTACCACTTGAACCCAAATAATCGAAATGCAATAGATTTTTTTCTCGCCTATTTATAACTTGGGAGTCGGACCAGTAAACGAATTTGTTTGATTTTGTTTAAATTTGTATTATTATTGTACGTTCTTTTCTGTTTAGTTTGATATACAGATGTCCAAAAATTCCCATCCCCCTTAACTTTGGAAGAAGTAGAAATAAATAAATGTACATCGGGGTATCTCTATATGACACAGAGAGACTAATTTTGGCGTAACCGACCATTTCACCCCTTACCCAAAAAGTGGGAGTTGAGAGGGTAATTCAAAAATATTAAATACAAACCCCCTCAAGTGATACCTCATTTTAAAAGGTTTGATAAGTGAAGAAGAATGACACAAACACGAGGTCTCTATCCTCTATCTTAACCCTATCGGAAATGGCGGCCAGTCCAATTTTAAATATCCTACGTTAATACAATTTTAATTACGTTACAAACATTGTATTCCAGTGGAAAGGAATAATGTTTTTTGCATTTTATTTAATAAAATCAGAGGGTCATTCAAAATCTAGTACTAAACAAATATTTACACAATTTGGCATAAGCTTAAAAGGAACGAATAAACTTGCAGTGTCTAGATATACAGCAGGTAATAGTCTTTTAAGTTGAAAGCACAACTACTGATAACAATCCAGTGATAATAGCATCCAGTGATTTTGAGCATTTAATATAAATTTAGAATTAAGGTAAGTCTTTAGCTTTATTACAAATGAAAGGTATTGTAACGTACCTAATTAAAATTCTGTGTTAATGAGATATTTTCAACTTTGACTGGCCGCCATTTTCGATAGGCTTAAGATAGAGACCTCTAATTTGTGCCATTCTTCTTCATTTATCAAGCAAATTAAAATGAGGTATCACTTGATGGGGGTTTGTATTTAAGATTTTTTAATTAGGCCTACCTTCTCAACCCCCCCCCCCCCCCCCATTCTGGGGTAAGGGGTGAAGTGGACGGTTACACCAAAATTCATCTCCATTTGTCATATAGAAATACCCCGAAGCTCATTTATTTATTTATACTTGTTCGAGGTACGTACAAAGTTAAGGGAGGGGGGCTGTTTGGACATCCTGTATAATAACCGGGGGAAACATGCGTAAACAATATTTGTAGAATCCATGTTTTGCTTTGTGCGAGAAGCGTTTGCAGGACCATCATACGCAGCTGGAGCTTTCTGTAACGAGGTAGGATAACTTTTCTTGCGTTTTATGTAGGCCTACCTTTCTCAACAACCGTAATAGGACCTAAAATAGTTTTTACCACAAATTAGTTAATATGTATTACAACAATAGACCTGACCGTTTCTCGACTTCATAACGTGTGTACGAACTATTATTTATTTTTAAGGGTAATTATCCCATTTCATCCCTTGGACTCAAGTAATCGAAATGCAAATTGGTTTTGGTTGCAAAAATGTAAACTCATCGAAATAATAAACTAACCGAATTCGGTTGAAACGTAGTTAGTTAGTCAAACATTTAATTGTAAATGCGCACAAATATTAACTGTGGAAATAAATTATTTATGATCCCGATTGAAGAGGTTTTTTAATTATTTCTGTTAGAATAAAATTGATGATTGGTACTCCGAAAACACATTTCGCCCTGTGCTGAGAAAAATATTCAAAACACATTAACATACCGTAATAAAATAGAAATACTTTAGTTTGTACGTATAGACTTTACGTAGGTTATAAATACATACAGCGCATATACACCGTTTATAAAAACGAATTACCTAGTATTAACTGAAACCTATTTCCCACACCCGATATGCATTGCACTTGTTATCTTACTGATAACACTTTATCGGTCGGATATTTTACTTTACAATTGGCAGCCAGCCTGATAGCAAGTTGGGTTAAAATAGATAAAGTGCACACAATCGTGTTTACAGGCTCAGTGTTTTAACTTCTAGGAATAAATCGAACCCACTTGTAAATATCATTTTTAGGGTACGTTTTGATTAACATATTTTTAAATGAATTTAAGAGTAAAATTGGACGAGACTTATTTCTAAAATAGAAAGGGTATCAAGCGTGTAAAGATTTTTTTTAAGTATGGGACGTTGAAGAAATTTATCATTGAATTTATCTTTAATACAAATTATTGGTTTTAGTATTTATTTTTGGTTATTGCTCTCTATGCTTATTGT